>LPNX010109640.1:31748-59885 GCA_001517045.1 Pseudotsuga menziesii | reverse complement strand
ACTTCATCGATCTTTTCATTTTTAATGTTTTCCTTAATAGGGGCCATGAAATTTGACAAAATAGCATAGTTTCCAAAATTATCAGTGAAATGAACAAATTTATTTTCAGGCTTCTTAGGGTTTTCTACATGTCAATTCCTTAGCTTTTCTCTATGGAGAATTACCCTAGTGTTCTCTGATGCAGGTATAGTAGCATATGTCCAATCCATTTGAATGTACCCACCAAGAGTTGCGACCATTTTTTGGATAGCAACATACCCCAATTATTTGGAACATCTATCACCACCACATCCATCAACATGTCGATATCAAGGTATGTAGCTAACTTGACCTGTAAATTTAGGATTATCCCTACCACTTCAACTTCTCTTGCATCCATGGCACAAACATTGTGGTTGGGTCAGGTGACCCTTAGATTTAGCTGCTTCATTACTTTTCTTGTCATACATTTGATGAAGCACCTGATTCTAACATGTAGTTATGAAGGAGAAGTTTATCAACTAAGAGGGATACATAAAAGGTGGGTGGTCTTCTCTCCTCGGATCAACACTGTTGAGGACTATGGGCATATCTATAGATTCAATAAGTTCAGGTTCAAATATAGCATTGTTATAAGGAAGAGGATCGTCTTCGATAATATGATGAGCTTCACTTTGACTATCCTCTAAGGCTTTCAACAAATTTTCCTTTTGACCGGTAATTTTAGGGACATGAGTTCCATAAATATGAATTTTAGCACTAATTATCCATTCTCCCATATCAATATTTGACTCAGGGACAATAGGAGGATCTGAAAGGGAAGGAGTGGTTACCTTTTGCTTGTACTGTTTATACGGTGATTGCTTTTATCTTCTTTGATACACAACTCCCTTGAACCTGGCCTCCTTCATTTCCTTAATTGCTTCTGGAGGAGGCATCACACCATAAAAGTTAGACAGGATATCCTTCTCAGAACTCTAATCCGTGGCATGCTGCCAATGCTACTTTGATGGAGGATAGGTTCGGCCTACCATGTACACATGATCAGACTCACCTGATGTTGTTTCTTTATTACTGACCTCCGCCATCCCATGTTCTATAACTTGGTTTGCTATATAGCAAGTGCTTTCTAGGTGGAATTGCTCACAAGGTCTACACCATGGAATTACTTCATCTACCAGGTTAGTTGAGTCTAACTGGTTTGGAATCATAGGCTCTTGCTGAGGAAACTTCTTTTGATATACTTGATTATTTTTTGGCTGAAAATTCCTAGGTCCATTATTTCTCTCCAGTGTGATTATTTTGTTCTGAATATTATTCAATTGCACAGATTGGTTTGTCATGAATTGGTTTTGACTAGTCATCACTTTTTCAAACATGCTAGTTACCTTTTCCATGGGGTATTTAGAGGTTTCCTTTTACTCTAATTCAATAGCCTCTACCTTATCTTTGTTGTACAAAGTGTTTCCCCTAGTGTAACCTGGAATGTTGGATTTGCCCGAAGCTTGCATATTCTTTTCTATTTTCTCGGCCAGATCTTGAGCAGTTTTTAGATCGACCAGATATTTGTCCCTTAATTGGTACCTAAAATCACCAGTGAAAGCTTCGATGTAAGATATCAAGATGTAGGCATCCCTTGGCTTGATGTCTCTAGGGAGGTCCACAACCACACGCCTGAACATAGTATTAAATTCATCCATGGTTTCATTCTCCATCTTCTTTATGTTATGAAGGGCAGCAACCAAATGTCTTGGTTCTTTCTTTTCCCCCCATTTCTTCTTAAAACCTTCTAGGAATTCAGTAAGGGTTTTATACGAATCATCACCAAGGTCACCATACCACTCCATAGCATCATCCTCTAAGGATAAAGCAAAAATCTTCATTTTAACATCTTCATGGTCAGAGGCAGCATTATTGCAGTAGCTGACTAGGTGATTCTCAAAATTTCGGAGATTAGCCTTGGTAGTGGTGGCATAATTTCCCTTGAATATGGGGAGCTTCTTGATAGCATCATTCGAAATGTCATGAGGAGCACCTACTATCTCAGAAAAGTCAAGGGGTTTGTAAAATTTCGTCATTTCTTGAGATTGGAAGGTATGACTCTCTACAAATATGTGATGGATATCTGAGAGGGATTGGTCTCCTAAATCTTCAAGGTTTCTACGAGAATTTTCCCTATTCAATATTTCCCTAATAAACATTTCGGGATCAGGGAGAGGATTGAATAATTGTCGGCGGTTTCTTTAGGTAGAAATTCTTGAAGGGCTGCTAGACAGTGGAGTCACGAGATGGATCGAGTTTTACTTTTTATGTTTTTTAAAGACTAGATCAATCAAAAGTTTTTATCTTTTTAGTTGTTTAGAAAAAAGTTAAGCTAAGTCATACTCAGGAATAAAAATATTTATCCCCGGCAGTGGTGCCAAAAAAGTGTTGCCACCTTTCACACACCTGGTTCATGTGGAAAAAATCTTCAAGCCACTCGGTGTGTCCTTGGGGGCAAGTCTCGAGTCAAGCCTGTCACCTTGTTCTTGACTCCTCCGTTTAGGCTCAACTCCTAACGAAGCCAAGGGGGGTAGACCCTATTAAGTTACTAAGGATAATTACTTAGTGTTGTGATGTTCAATTGAATGAGTTGCTAGGAGTTTGCAATTTAACTATGGATAATCAAAAGATGGCAAGATATAAAAGATGACAAGATATAAAAGATGAACACACAAAAGAACAATGCTGAGACACAGTATTTATATAAAGCAAGAAAATAACCAGTGCCTTAGAATGGAGTCAAAAATAGAAACAATAGACATGCATGTGCTTGGAGTGAATGTTTTGCGATTGCCTCTTGGTACATTTTAAGTTAAGTTTGAAGTGTGAGTTGATTAAAATTAGGCTAAGGGGGGACTCCAGATATACCCGAGAGTACTTGGAGTATGTCCAAAACTAAACCTTCACTGCTACCCGCAAGGAATATGTGGGATGAAATGGAGTCTCTAGGGCTATTGTTCGTAACGCACCCGTTAGGGTGTGACAGAGATCGGTGCCCCGAGGTGACTTTTCAGAATTTCTTGCTTCCTTTGGGTATTTTTCCACCGTAAAGGTTTGATCTAGGTGTTGGATTTTCACCTGATGGTTTGCCAGTTGCGGAGAGTGAGTCCTAATTATACTAGTCACTCAAGTGCTTTTGATACAACTTGAGTGATTGGATGAACCGCATCCAAGTGCAGAGCATACACACTGGCGTCTTGTAAATTTTAGTAAGTTTTAAACTGGGTGTTCTTGTTTAAGAGAAAACCCTCCAAGAACCTCTTTCGATCCAAGTCGATCTCAATTGAGGAATTGAGGAGGGGTTAATTTTATAATTTCTGATAAATAAATGATCAAAAGGAAATAGATACACAATTCTAGTTTTCTAATTAATCCTACCATGAATCTCTTTCCCCTTTCGGGTCAATCGGGAAATCGTGGGGCAAGTATTATGGTTACTTAAAAAAAACAAAAAGTAGAATATTAAATTAATAATAAAATCAAGTGTACTACCCTAAAAAATTATATCAATGCTAGTTTAAAAGAGGAAATGAGCAGAAAACGATGAAAAGGACACCGACGCAAATCCCCCAAGGGGGGATGGGGAATGGGCTCAAAAGTGCCTATTCCAAAAATAATTTTATTTACTATTGGTTACAATATCAGAGAACTGAAAAATTAGAAACTTCTTGGTCCTTATACAGGCTGAAACCAATATTTTACAACTTTGCAAAAATTTTAAGATTTTAGTGAAAAGGGAGACCCCTAGGGGTATTTAAACGCTCCTGAGACCACTTTGGACAGAAGCTTCCTTTATTTTCTATAAAACCTTCTAAAATACAACGAGAATGTTAGAATAACATATGCCCAAAATCACTTTAAGAGTACCTTTGGATCAGCCTACCTTATCCCAAAAAAAATGAAGTTAAAACTAGCTGAACAGGCGAAAAAGGAACCAAGGAAAGCAAGCTTTCCTTGGGATCTTGGATTGATGTTTGGGAAGCCAATGAAATATGCACTAATATTGCATAATATTGAATTTTATAACAGCGAAATGAAATATAATGCATGCGATCTACAAGTTTTCTTTAAAATTCATGCAAAAAGACGATTTCCCTAAAGCTAGATCTAGAATGCTTATGAAACTTTTTTAAGTGCAAGATCTAGACTATAGGCTATGAAATGTCAGATCTATGTATATTTTACTTTGATGAAACAGATCCAAATGAAATCAAAGCTATGAACTGAACAAAGTAACCAGGTAAAGTGTTGATTTTGAGGGAGGAAGAGGAGGAAAGAAATGCTGGTTTCCTTGAAGATCCATAGTGGACATTTCAGGTGGAATGTGAAGGGAATATGCCTTTGGAAGGTTTTGAAGAGAGTGAAGAAGAAAACTAGATCAACATCCTTTCCAATGTAGGAACCTACAACTCAGTTGAAATCAAAGAACTTGCAAAGAAACTTGTGAGATCCGATTAGTACATACACATAGATTCAAGATAACATGCATATAATCTTATAGGACATGCTAAATCAAGATATGGTCAAAGGAAAGATATGGTCAATAAACTTATTGAAAAGCACCTTTCCTATCAATATCATAATAAGCTTATTATCAATCTTAACAATGGATCTACAAGCAATTAGCAAAAAATGACCACAGATACAGATTACCTCAGTAAAACAATGGAAATAATCATCCACACATGCAATGGCACCACACCGTCTTTCTTCCAAATGTTTTCTTTATTTCAAATGAAGAATAACAACAGTACAATAGCAGAAGCACCTTAATCCCAATTCTAACTAGCTTGGAAGAGGAGGTTGTGCCTGGATATATTAAAAATACAGGCCATCTAGCCCAGGGGGGGTGCAATTCCTCATGGAATCAAGTGAAATCAACTGATGGAGAGTTCATCAATGTAGAAATGAAGCTGAACTGAGCCTACTTGTCAACCGGGGGCTTGATTGAGATGACACATCAACCCATACACTAACACCTCAGTCCACAAAGCATCCAGGAGAGTCCACACATGTGGAGGAGAGAGAGAGGGTGCAATTCCCCATGAAGACAGCTAAAGATCAACTATGGATCTGATTTGATCACCTCCTTAAGTCAAGGATTTGTCAGATCCAGTCAATCTGCTCTAGATCTGACTGATTTCAATCAAATCGGCTGAGAATCCACTGATTTATGATTTTGGATTTGCTCCATTATTCATCAATTTATTAATTAAAATAATCAATAATTGATTTTTGGGGCTTTGTGACCTAAGTGATGGAAGAGCACTCAAAACTTAGGAAATAGTGGGTCCATGGGTTTACATGGTGCTCTTAGCTTGAAAATGGGCACCTACATGAATGAAACCGATTATTTGGCCCACTTTTATTACAAAATCAATTTTTCCAATTAAACTATTAAAAAATAGCCTAAGTTTTGGAAAATTTAAATTTTAATAAGAAACACTCAAAAAACTGAAAAAATAAAAAATTGAAAAACACGTAGGGGGACTTAGACATGTTCATATGACTCAAAAATGATGTCTATCATGTTTATACATTGACACATAGACTCTAATAACCTCCATAGGCCTAAATGCCAAGTTGACCACCCCAACTTTGGAGGTATGGAGTGAAAAACTCAGAAATTATTAGTCGTTTGTTCAACAACCAATAATAACCAAGGGAAAAAACACCCTGGGCTGATCAGATTGACAAATGAAGTCTAAGAGACTAAGTCTTTTACAGACACTATCATGCTAGAACATTTATTACAATTCCCCCATGGGGTATGAACATGTTATATAGTACAACAAGCACTTCCCAGAAGTACTTCCATAGGTCTTTTAAAGCCCGAACAAGTTAACCCTGTCCGGTTCACCAGGCTCACTTGATAAAAAACCACTAAGTACAACTTAGGTGGTAACACTACCCAACGCTCCTTCGAGAGCAGGATATAGCTTGAGTTTTACGAGTGTGAAGGAAAGCAAAATCACTCAGAAAGATCCATTTGAGTACAAGAAATGGGGCTTACAACAATAAACTTGATGCTTTTTTCTTAGTTTTTAACAAGCATGATAAAGAAATAAAGTACATTTTAAATATTTTTCATGTTTAGGTCCAGAGCACGAAAAAGAGAAAACTGAGCTCATACCGGGTGTTCATTTTCCTTAAATTTAGCCCCTTAACTCCGGAAAAGTGATAAATCTATACCTGAGAATACTCTTCTCAATTCCATAGAAAAGAGAGTGATCATTTCTCATATTATTCCACATGGTCCGAGAAAGAGATAACCTACCACCAATGTGGATGCCCATTCATGTATTCTTAATGCGCTTGAACGGACAAGTTTACTCGGCAGTCAAGTTTGTTTTAAGGAGTTAGACCTGGGCCTAAAGAAAACCCATAAGGGCAAGGAGTTCTATAAAGGGATAGCTTGTAAAAAGAGACCAAAATGATGCTAAATTTGGCATGAAAAAAAGCTAAAGAGATTCCCCTATACCTAAGACAGCTGCAGCATGAGTATCAAAAGACAAAATACGTTCTAAATGAGGATACTCATGAGAGGAAAGCCCTATCCACGGAAGAACAATGGTAAAGACAAGGAGCTAATGGTAATGACAAGGAGCTAATGCTGCAATTATTTGTCCATTTTAAAGATAGCTAGATCATTATTTTTCCATTTTAAAGATAGATAGATTGATGATTGATTTTCTGAATAATTAAGAGGATTTTGAGTCATTAATTTTTTATATGATGAAAATAATTTTTAATTATGATATATATATTTTTTGTTTTTTTCAAGAAACAATAATATATCTATTTCTTAAATAAAATTTAAATATATTTTTGAAGATTCTTTAAATTTAAATATATTTTGCGTATAGTTTTATGGATTTATGTATATTATGTAGTTTGCATTGACTATAGTAATTTTTTGTATTCTTATTTTAACTATGTTTTTAATTTGCCTTAATAAAATGGTAAAATTATATTTATATAAATAATTGAATTTTTATTTTAACTAAGTTTTTAATTTTCTTAGTAAAATGGTGTAATTATATTTATTTTAACTAAGTTTCTAATTTTCCTTAATAAAATGGTCAAATTATATTTATATAAATAGTTCAATTTTTATTTTAACTAAGTTTTTAATTTGTGTTAATAAAATGGGGTAATTATATTTATATATAATTATGTTTGTTTGAAAATTTTGAATTCATAATTAATGTTTTAAGTTTAATTTTGTTTCATTGGAATGTTTTAATGTCTAATCATATTTTCTTCTTTTAATTTTCTTGCATTTTAGAATTTGACAAATGAAAAGTTTCTTTGTTGTTTATGTTTAATCATAACATTTGATGTTGTAGAAATTCCAACACTCTTTCTCAAGAAATAAGGTATTCTTTATATATCATCATTATCGACAACACCAAAATTTGGGGCTCTTTTATGCATTGCATCTGCCTCAATCATCTCTATGCATACCCAAGGTTGTCAACATGGTCTCTCTCGGTCGAGAGGTGTCATAAAAATCTCTTAGTCCGTTGATATATCTATCAGCTCTGCAACTCTACAGAGTCTGTTGGAGGGTATAACAATCTACATCTCATCTCTTATACGTCCTTCCCTACCAAAGAACGAGACCCATGCTTCATATGACCATTTACTATTAGTTCATCTCAAGTGTTCGTGGAATTATCCTACACCAATTTCAGAACCACGACCAGTGGGAATTCTCCAAAACACAAGGTTAAGAACTAGGACCAATACAGATCATGAGTGTACATGACCACTTACAACCACTTTATCCAAATAGCTGGTGGAAATACTCCAAAGAACACGAGAATGAGAACCAAAAGTCATAGTGGTCACCTGTCCACATGATTGTCTATGTCCTACTCGTTTCAAGATGATGATGCAATTTATCCCATACCATGTTGAGAAGCAGGACGAGTAGAGACCACCAATGTACATATCCATCTACTACCAGTTCATCTCAAGAGCTGGTGGTAATACTCCAAAGAACACCATTTTTAGAATTAGAATGTAATGTCCCTAAAATTCGTAAATAATTATTTTTTTCGTAGGCTAATAAAATACTAAATTCAAGGACATCATTAAAACTTTTGCAGATTGAAACTTGACTGTATATTGAACCTAAGTTTTATAAGTTTCTTTCCCTCTATGTATTTTCCTGTCTAGTGATGATGTTGTTCTTTTACTTTGACATGTTTGTTCATTTACTTGTCTATTAGTCACGGACATTTGTTGGCACTTATGTTATGTTACATTTTACTTTTACTTTTCACGTCTTTAAATTCGTTTATGGTTTTTATTTATAAAGAGGCTCACTTAGCTCTGTATGTGAAGGGGTGGAGTGGCGGGTTTCTATATCTTAAAGCTCCAATCGGAAAGGTAAGGATTCCTATTGTTACGGGATTTATTTAGTTTGTCATGAACTAATGAAGGCTCCTATTTTCTTCTCAAGGATATTTCACTGGTAAATTGAGTCTTATGTTCGTGGAAATAAAAACATCCTACATCTACAACACGCTATACCTATACTACACTATTCTTGTGCATACTTGTGTGAAGAGAGGAATAAGGTCCTAAGCCTAAACTATACCTAAATCCTAAGGGTTATGAAATTATATGAGTGCATGTTTATAAACTAGTTGTATACACTATATGCTAATGTTTTAAAACCTTAGGTCTAATATAATATATGGTTGAATTTTATGGTATGGAGGGTTTGTGGATATGCCACAAACATATGCCATGGAACCTTATGGTTTAAGTATACAATAGTATGATGATGGAGGGTTTACGATGTAGGCGATGGTGTTTGGTAAACCATGGTGCATACAACGTGAACCAAAACTGTAGCAGTGTGCGTTTTGATTTATGTCATAGTGGTGGATAGGGTGGTGAATTTATTGAACCTTGTGAAGCGCGGGCGTAATTCCTCAAGCATCGTGTAGGGTTTGTTATCATTCATGTGGTCATTTTTAGTTACGGTGGAGGTGGTGGTCTCACTCTTGATGAGATTTGCGCAACGAGCTAACTCCCACCCTCTTCAACACCTATGCTTCGTCCTTGGCTTACACCTTCGTAATGCTTATTTTGTTATGGTTTTAATGCATAATCCTAATGGTTTACTGTTATCACTCCAGGAAACTACCTAGGGTTATAAGCTAGGTATGCCTGGTAACTTAAGAATTCAATGTTTTTTGGTGTTTTTGCAAAGATGGATCGATGGGATGACTAAAACTGAGCATGACATTCAGACCTTCAGTATGATAAATAAATGAAACAGTGCTCTCAAGAATTGATCAATCAGCATATAATATCAAAGGTGGATTAAGAACAAATATAACCAAACCAATACATAGTAGGGCTCGAGAGACATTTAAGAAACTAATACCAATCTGTGAGCTAAACAATGCAAAGTAAACATTCACATTCAAAGCTAGACAACACTGATACAGTGAAAGAGAAAATGGAAACTGACATCAAAGTTGAGAGAAGCCTGTATCTATATTAGCATGAGAAAGCTGAATACCATAGCAGAGAATTTGCATCCAAAATCGAACCATTACAAAGTCTTGGTTCTCAGGCTTTATAGCCTTTACACAATAGTTTCCAGATCCTAAAAATGTGGATCTGGTTCAGTTAACTGGAACATCAACATGGAAAAGTAATTGCAAAGATAAGGAACTGATTCCTTGAATTGGGGCACTTGATCTTAGAGTTGTTTCCTTAAAAAGATGTTCAAACTTAACAAAACAACCACTTTGACTTTGATCTCATTCGTAACCCCTTTAGATACTGATAAGATAATTCATAATGCATTTGTTTTGATTAGCCTTTTGCCATTTCAGCTAGTAAATCCGCGATCTGGGCGAAATTTGAGAGAATCTGCCAAAAACAGGCTTTTGGCAATTAACTACTCTATTGATTTCGTGCCTTAGCTGCCGGAAGTCCATCCTTTTGGCAGCTAATGAGCTCTGTGGGGCTCGCCTAAGCTGCCGAAAGCTGTAGAAATCCTGAAAAAACTGCCTTTGGAAAAAAACGATTTTCTCAACCGTCCGATGTCCGTTTTGCACGTTCGAATAGTTGATTTTGATCTACAGATCATAAGCTATCCACTGGTGCTTTCAGATCTGAATTTGGAGTTCGGGAAGGCCGTCAAAATCGCCCCGCAAGATCACGCGATTTCAGCAGAAAAATCCTCCCTGATTGCATGCTGTGACAGAGCACCTATCGTTCTCCTCGTGGCATCTTTGTATGCGGCCTGATGGTTGCGTTTTATCTCCTTTATTTGCTGAGTAGAATCCCATGTGCATCGGGATATGAAACTAAATAACTCGTGATGAAGAAAAGGAAATGGCGCTCAGTGTCAAGCTTTGAATATTTTATTTGTTGAAAAGTTTCTACACGTCATTTCTGCCACGAATTAACTTTTCCACATCACATGATGGAGTGTTCGGAATGTTCTCTTCTCCATGTCTGCCTTCCTAATTTGTGTGCTCCTCACAGTCAAATCCCATAACAGCCTGAGAATTTCAAAATGTTTCAGCAGCAATTTCTCAATCCACTATAAGAATGAGCAAGCAATGCACCATCAATCTTTCCTTTCGGCAGTTACAACAGGCTCGTTTGATGATTTGATGAGTACGAAGCAATATTTGATTTTTGCACATGGATATGTTTTCGGCAGCTAAAGTCATTCTGGGAAACCATATTAGCTGCCGAAACTGGCCTGTTTCGGCACTTAGCTGATTGCCGAAAGCTGAAATTTTGAATTTTGAAGGCCAAGACTCACAGGGTTAACAATTTTTTCCCATTCTATCAACCAAAATGATGTGGTCATTTTTAGTTACGGTGGAGGTGGTGGTCTCACTCTTGATGAGAGTTGCGCAACGAGCTAACTCCCACCCTCTTCAACACCTATGCTTCGTCCTTGGCTTACACCTTCGTAATGCTTATTTTGTTATGGTTTTAATGCATAATCCTAATGGTTTACGTTGTGGTCTGTGAAGGTGGGAAAGGAGTGGCAGTTTGAGTGGCTTGAGGGAGGTGCATTAGGTTTCTAAGCAGAAGCATTCTATGGGTAAGCCCTGAATTTGGAAATGGCCTTATAGTTACTATGTATTTTAGTAGAGGATTCAAGCTAGATTGTGAAAAAATTGTGAGGTTGAGTTGTTTCCTTGTTTGAGGTTTGGATACTTGCTTGGCATTTGCATAAGACCTTTACAGGCAGTTCTGGAGAAAACCTTAGTAAATGATATGGTTTGTAATTTGTTTCAATGGTTAATTTGAGCCTACATGATTCGATCCTAGGATGTTAATTCGATTAGATTTTTGGTTTGATGTTTCCATTTGTGTGTTTGATATTTAAACTATCTTGATATATTTAAATTACAACTAAGAGAATTTAAACTATAATTTTCTATCTAGGAAATAAGAGATGAGTTTAATTTAAACAAATGAATTTATCTGTAATATAAAATTTAGCTCTAGAGGATATATATAAAAATAAGTTAGACTGATTTTCAATAATTTAAACTAGTCGAAGACAATGAAAGAATGATTAAAGGTCAAGAAGCGCAGAATCGTTTCCCACTTGCTGACACATTTTGTGGCCATTTGGAAGAACAAGAGAAGATATACATTGATTTGATTAGGAACTACCCGAGGTCTCATATAATTAATCATTTTGTGAGGAATTTAAGAAAATGAATTAGAGGGTTGTTGGGGGGACTGAGAAACAACATATGTACAAATAGATACCCTTTCATATCCATGCACTGGGAGAAGGATTGATTCATGACCATATAAATACCTTTTCCATCCTACATTTTTAGTCGACGAGGCACTAGCACTTCTACCATATAACAAAATTTTACTATTTATTGTGGCAGAGATGGCATTCATCTCAAAACGACCATTCCCCAATATAGCAAACCTTGAACCTATTAAGCACGTCTCTTTACTTGAGGCATAGTGAGAATCATGCAATGTTGCTTTGCTTCCATTATTTGTAGAATTAACTAACCTATCAGAAATCAAAATCTTCAATGAAGAGCAATGATACGATGAGTTCTCGTTTGATACCGAGGTGGCCAAATTTATAGTACCTGCATACCTTCTACCTTGACTCGTCACATTCACTAGATTTTTCTTCTTCATTATGTTTCCAGGAAGTCTACTATCCTCTTCAGAAGATATTGGCCCCATCAATGACCCCACCTCTTCAGGTTTTTTGGATTCAATCTTTCCATCAATTAATATGTTTTGTTTAACCATACCATCACATATTTCTAAATAATTGATGAATGATTCTTTCCCTGAACAAGAGATAAATTCTTTACAAGGTTTATGATATTCCCCTTCAACACTATTCCCAACAAATTCTCTATATTTATCATAAGACTTGACTATAACTTGAATTTTTATACTTTCAACAAGATATAAGGCATCTGCTTCTAAGACCTTTGGGTTGTCTTTCTGCTACCGTGCATCTGTCAATGAACATACATGATGGCCTCCACTCTTGTTCATTGATGTTCAGTTAAAAAAAAATGTTGTTCCTCTGGAGAAGCAAGAGCCTTCCCAGAAGTCATCTCTATGGAATTTTGCAATGAATCGGCTTTTTCATTTAGTTCGGTTTCTTCTTTCAGAGAAGCCTTCCCATATCCACTATTTGATTTCTTCTGATTATCCTCAGCTTCAATCCTATAATGAACCTCATTGATATCATGTAAGGTGATGCCAAATTTTTTGTTTGGTCAAGATTCACTGAACGTATTTGAATACGGAGTTTCTTCGAATGTTCTAGACGTATATGTATCCCAGAAGTATGTGCACGAAAAATTAATGAGATTGATTGAAAAAAACCACAAGGAAATTCTACGACTAAAAAACGAACTTTGAGGCAATTATTTAAGGAGTGATCAACACCAAAGAAGGTACCTGGAAAGCCACCACCATCACCAAATCCTCGGCGGGAAATGCCCATTTGGAGGTTGTGGGTCTGGTGATTTGTTTTCAGAGATTTTTATGATTTTAATGTTCACTTAGTCGTGTAGTTGTTCTAACAATTATAACAATTTACATAGGATCGATGTTTTCTTCTTCTAAACATATTGCACTTTAGGTTATTTCATTTTAGGTAAGATATTTTTTACTTAGAAATTTTATTCGAGTGTGTATCTGGAATTTCCTTATTATAATTTTTTTATGAAGATTCAAGGTTGATCTTGGTGTAGAGTTTTAATGGGGAGATTTCATCTTCATTTAAGAATTCATTTTTTTGGTTGATGGTTGTGTGATTTTTCGACATTGCATTTTTGAAAATGTGTTTATATATGTTTAAATCAAGTATTCAGAGGGTGTTTTTGGTTTTATTGTTCTACGTAAATCATTTTTTAAGAATTCATTTTCTTGTTAACAACTCTGTGACATTTGTGCATTTTATTCAATCAAACTAGTTTTGAGAATATGTTTACAAATGTTTAAATTCAGTATTAGATAATGTTTTTGGTTTTGTTAATTATATTTTTTTGTGAATAGTTGGCATGTATAGTTTAATATAACAATCTTAGTTTTATTGATTATAGAAATCTAAATTCTTCTAAATATGGTTTTTAGAAATTAAACCTTTGTTCTGATTAATATAAATTTTGGATGAAGATTCAATGTTGGTGCAGGATTTTAATTTGGATATTCCATCTACATGACTTTTTAACAATTATTTTTCTTATTGATGATGTTGTTGTGATTTTTGTACAGTTTATTTAATCAAACTATTTTAAAAAATATATTTGGATATGTTTAAATATTAAAAGATTTTTTTCGTTTCATTGTTTGCATATGTTTAACTATTAAAATATTTTTTTGTTTCATTGTTTTATGTGAATGACATTTTGAGAATTTATTTTCTTGTTAATAGTGTTGTGATGTTTATACAATTTATTCCATCAAATTATTTTCATTTGGATACAGTTTCTACCAAAGGATGTAGGAAATTTCATTCGTATAGAGTTGCTACCAAAAAATGAAAGATGCAAGAAAGGTATCTCAAAATAAAGCAAGAAAAGGAAGAACAAAGAATTAAATTCAAATCGGTACATCTTGATTTACAAGTTCAACTTTCATCACATTCTGGTTCACAAATGTTCAATGAAGAGAGAACAAACTCCTTGCAACGTGAAATGGATACAAGAACATTGGTTTCAGAGGAAGAAAAGGTATATCTCAAGGGCATAGTAAGGGAGTTGGAAACATCTATGGATTATTTGAACAAGGATCTTGAATCATCTAGGGCGATGGAACAAGAGAAACATGCCCAGATAGTTGATTTACAAGATCATGTTTCTTCACTCGCGGGTGCAAAGATGTTCCTGGAAGAGGAAATGAAGCCCTTTCATAGTGAAATGGATAGAAGAACATTGATTTTATAGGAAGAAAAGGTGAATCTCAAGGGCATACTAAGGGATTTAGAAATCTCCCGACATTCTCTTAACAAGGATCTCGAATCCTCTAGGACCATGGAAGAGAAGATACAGGGCCACATAGTTGATTTACGAAATCAGCTTTTCGCAGTGCAGGGGCAATAACGTGCCTCAAACAGAAAAATAGTTCTATGGTCACTGAAATGAACAACTACAGAGAGGAAAATGTATTTCTTCAAAGAAGAATAAGGGAATTCGAATTTGATCTGAATTGTTTGGAGAAGGATCTCGAATACAAAGATGTTTGTCTCCAAGAGTTGTCAGAGTCACATTTGCTAGAAAATGAAAAACTGAAGAAGGATATTGAATCCAAAGATGTTCGGCTCCAACGGTGGATTCACAATTGCTGGAAAATGGAAAACAGAAGTATGTGCATGAAAATGGTGAGATCGATAGGAAAACACTAGAAGGAAAGTATGTGAGTGAAAAACGAACACCGAGGCAATTACTTAAAGAGCATTCAACACCAAAGCAGGTAGCTAGAAATCCATCAGCATCATTAAATGCTTGGCACGAAAGGACAATGTGGTAGTTGTGAGTCTCATGATTTGTTTTGACAGTGAGGAATTTTTATGATTGTAATGTTCACTTAGTCGTGTGGTTGTCTTAAGAATTGGAACAATCTGCATAGTATTCATGTTTTCTTATTTAAACGTATTGCATTTTAGGTTGGATAATTTTAAGTTCTAAATAAATAATACTTATTCCATTTTGTTTATGACATTATTCTTATTATAATTTTTGGATGAAGATTCAAGGTTTGTGTAGAGTTTTAATGGGAGATTTCTTCTCTATTTAAGAATTCATTTTCTGTGGTTGATGGTGTTATGACTTTTCTTATATTTTATTTAATCAAAGTATGTTTGAAAATATGTTTACATAGGATGAAATCAAGGATGAGAGGATGTTTTTGTAGTTGTTATATCATAATAACTTTTTAAGAATTATTTTTCTTGTTCATGATGTTGTGAATTTTGTATATTTGATGATTGAATTGAAAATATGTTTATGGATTTTTAAGTCAAGTTGTTGATGATGATCATGATTAGTGTCCATTTAGGTTAACATTTGTCTATGAAAATTAGGAAGGAAATTATTTGGTTTGCTTTAAAATACTACCAATAATTCTCTACCAAGAAAGTAAGTCCCATTTGTAGAGAGAGGATCCCCACCATCGAGAGTGCTCTTAGTCCTCAAAATAAGCTTTCCTAGGAGAGTGGAAAGGTTTAACATTAGAAAATGTTTTTGGTTTTTTTACTCTATGTAATTGTTCATCATTTTGGTTATATAAATTATAGTTTTGTGTGAATAGTTTGTATGGATATTTTAACATAACAATGTTATTTTTATTGATTATAGAAATCTCAATTCTTGTAAAATAGAAGTCAAACCTTTGTTATCCCTAATAGATTTTGGATGAATATTCAATGCTAGTGTAGTATTTTAATTTGTAGATTTAATCTATGTGGCTTTAAGAATTGATTTTGTTGTTGATGATGTTGTGACTTTGTATATCTTATTTAACAAAATTATTGTTGTTGATGATGTCCATTTTACTTCATCTTACTCACACGTGAAAAGAATTTGTAATTTCTTAAGTCTTTTAGACTAAGAAAAATACTCTGTATATTTTGAACAAAGTAAGCCGACTTGAGAGGTCAGCTGAGTGAGACGACTTGAGAGGTCAGTTGAGTGAGCCGACTTGAGAGGTCGAGGAGGTGAGCTGACTTTTTGAAGTGACAAGTGGTCGAGGTAAAATCAGTTGGTAGAACCGATAAGTAAGTCAAAGTAAATCTGTTGAGTCGAAAGCCCGACCAAAGTTGATATACTTGTCTAGTCGGGAGATAGACAAGTTTCACCCAGCAAGTGGAAAAAGAAAAAGAGGTCGGCATGAAAAAGTAAAAATTAAATTTTAATATTAACTGAGCGGTAAACTCAAGTTTAGTCAGCTTGGTTTTGGATAAATGGTATCAGAGCAAGGTTTATATTAGAGCAAGGTTTAGGAAATAAATCTTGTTTTAAAAGGTGGAAATTAATTTTCTAAGGATAGTTAATTAAAAAAATTAAAAATGGCTTCCACTTTTGGTTCATTGAAAACTCCAATCTTTATAGGAAAGAATTATGAATATTGGTATTTAACAATGAAGGCTTTATTCAGAGGTCAAGGTGTCTAGGAGATAGTCTAGCATGGTTATGTAGAACTAGCACACATGACAGCATATAAAAATCTCACACAGGCTGAGAAAGATGTCTTGAGAGAACAGAGGAAGAAAGATGGAAAATATCTGTTCTACATACATCAAGCTATGCATGAGAGCATACTCCCAAGAGCAGCAGCAAAAAATGATGCTAAGCAAGCATGGGATTGGAGACCGCCTATCAAATTTTTGATAAGGTAAGGATATCCAAGTTGCATATTTTGAGAAGATATTTTGAATCTATGTCCATGAAAGATTCGGAGAATGTAGACACATTCTACACTAGATTTTTTGGTTTGATAAACCAACTAAAATATCATGGAGAAGCCATAGAAGATCGAAGGGTTGTTGAAAAAATTCTCAGAAGTCTTCCCCCAATATTTGAAAACTTGGTTGTGAACTTAGAAAAACACACAGACATGTTGACATTTACCATTGATGAGCTAAAAGCTTCACTCATCAATTATGAACGCAGACTCAATAGAACACAAACATCATTGGAAGGTGCATTTGCAGCACAGTCATCCATAATCCATGGTAGAGGCAGGGGGAGAAACAACTTCAGAGGTAGAGGAAGAAGTTCTTCAAGAGGAGGACGATGCAGAAGTCCTATAAATGTCAGTGGTAGAGGAGATAATCAGAACCTAATTTAGCCAAGTGGCCAGAGGTTTGATAAATTTAAAATCCAATGTCATTACTATAATAAATTTGGTCATTATGCATATGAGTGCAGCAAGAAACAATATGGCCAAGGAAGGAAAATCCCAAATCAGTCGACCAACACCAGCACTTCGACAAGTGCAATGTTAATGGCAGCGACATCTCCACTTGAATGCAATGTTGTTCAAGAAAGTCCACATGACATATGGTACTTAGATTCAAGATGCAGCAACCACATGACTGGTAATTTAAATTTGTTTTCCAGTCTAGACAATTGAGTTAAAACTGATGTTACAGTTGGAAACAATGTCCAAGTTACTATCTTAGGAAAAGGCACTATTGATATTCTAACCAAACATGGGGAGAGTAAGTATATCCATGATGTCTATCATGTCAAAGGTCTAAAACATAATTTGTTAAGCATTCGACAACTGATACAAAAAGGCTACAGAATCTATATGGAAGATGATCAGTGTGTGATCAAAGACAAGCATCCAAGAGACCAACTGATAGCAAAAGTGCTAATGACAAGCACCTGCTTGTTTCCATTGAGGATAGTTCCCAAAATGAAAGGGGAGACAAACAAAAGAGCTGCATTCAAGGCATAAATTGAAGAAACAGTTAATCTCCTCGACAAGAAAGAAAATGGCAGCGCTAATTTGCAAGCTGCATTTCAGACATGATTTCAGGATGAATCCTGGTTGTGGCATTTCAGATTTGGACATCTGAATTTTGGTGGGCAGAAGCTACTGTACAAAAAGAATATGGTGAAAGGATTACCATTGATTAAGAGACCAAAGAGGGTTTGTGAAGGCTGCATTTTTGGCAACCAGCACAGAGTGACTTTTCTAGTCGAAAAGTCTTATAGAGCACACACACCACTTGAAATTATGCACTTTGATATTTGTGGTCCAATGCAGATATCATCCATTGGTGGCTGCAAGTATTTTATAACTTTTATTGATGACTACTCAAGAAAAACATGGGTATATTTTTTGGAACATAAATCTGATGCATTCTATTATTTTCAGCAGTTGAAGGCACTCGTGGAGAACTAGAGTGGAAAACACATCAAGATCTTAAGGACCGACATAGGAGGTGAATATGTTTCAAATGAATTTCTAAATTTTTTCAAGACCCATGGCATACAAAAACAATTCAATACAGGGTATACACCTCGGCAGAATCGTATTGCCGAAAGAAAGAACAAAACCATCATGGAAATGGCACGCAGCATGTTGGCAGCCAAGCATTTGCCAAATGATTATTGGTGTGAAGCAGTCGCAACTGCGATATACATTACGAGCCATTGTCCGACAAAGAGTGTGAAGAACAAAGTTCCCCAAGAATCATGGATAGGTATGAATCATAGTGTTTCACATTTAAAAGTTTTTGGTGGTGTTGCATATGCTCATGTTCCAGATGAGCCGAGAAAAAACTAGACAAGAAGGGACAGAAATGTATTTTTGTCGGCTATTTAGTGGACACAAAAGCATACAAACTGTATGATCCCGTCATAGGGAAAGTGATAATCAGTTGAGATGTTGAATTTTTCAAGAACGAATCATGGGATGGAACCGTCGACATAAATGCCAAGATTGTGTCGAATGTTGAAAATGATGATATGTAAGAGGAAGTGGTTCAAACACCCCATGTAAGTCAACCGGTCACAGCATCGTCGACTACCATGACACCATTACATGGTTCAACACAAGGACCATTGACACAAGTGGCAGCTCAAGCTACACCGACAAGCACACCAAGAGGACAGCAGACTCCATCAAGCATTTCGTCGAGGTTGACATCAACAGAACTGGTGAAGACAAGAAGTCTATGGGAGATATATGAACCTGGTACACCAAACTCATTCTCTCTCTTTGCATTATTTTCTCCTATATATGATCCACTAACATTTGAAGAAGTTGTTGAAGAAGAAGTATGGGCACAAGCCATGGATGAAGAAATAGAATGCATTGAGAAGAACCAGACATGGGAATTGGTTGATGTACCAAAAGACAAGGATGTAATCAGTGTCAAATGGATTTATAAGACAAAGCAAGATGCTGGTGGGAATGTGAAAAAGCACAATGCAAGAATGGTAGAAAGAGGGTTCACTCAGCAACCTGGCATTGACTTCAACGAAACATTTGCACCTGTTTCATGCATGGATATAGTCATAAGAGTTTTGGCCATTGTTTCACAAAACAAATCACATGTTCATCAAATGGTTGTCAAGTCGGTATTCTTAAATGGATATCTAGAAGATGAAGTATATGTGGAACAACCACAATGGTATGAATTTATAGGTCAAGAGAATAAAGTGTATAGGCTGAAAAAGGCACTCTATGGTTTGAAGAAACATCCTAGAGCTTGGTACGGTCGGATTGATTCCTATCTCACTGAAAATGGATTTTCACAGAAGTGAAAGTGAATCGACTTTGTACACCAAAGTCTATGAGCAAGGTAAGATGTTAATTGTCTACCTGTATGTAGATGATTTAATATTTACTCATGATTTTGGCATAGCAAATTTTAAAGCAGTCATGGAAAGTGAATTTGAAATGACTGATCTAGGGCTTATGAAGTTTTTTCTGGGCATTGAGGTTTAGGAGTATAAAAATGGTATTTTTATATCATAGTCTAAGTATGCAAGTGAAGTTTTAAAAATATTTAACATGTCTAATTGCAAGGCATCCCCAACACGAGTAATAACAGGTTTAAAATTGAGCAAGGATGATGAAGGATCCACTGTCGATCCCACACTGTTCAAAAGGCTTATTGGCAGCCTTATATATTTCATAGCAACAAGACCAAACATTATGTATGGAGTAAGTATGATCTCAAGGTTCATGGAGTCACCAAAAGACTCACATTGGCAAGCAGGTAAAAGGATTCTGAGGTATGTAAGTGGCACAAAAGACCTTGGTATTATGTATTCAACCACAGAAAATTTTAAACTCATTGGTTACACTGACAGTGACAATGGAGGTAGCATAGATGATAGGAAAATCACATCTCGGTACACATTTCATTTTTGTACAGGTGTTGTTTCATGGGCTTCAAAGAAACAACCCATAGTAACTTTGTCTTCAATTGAAGCAGAGTATGTTGCAGTGACAAGTGCTGCATGTCAAGCTGTCTGGATGAGGAGAGTCTTAAAAGACTTGTCACAAAACCATCAAGAACCGACAACCATCTTCTATGACAACAATTCAGCCATAGCATTACCAAAGAATCATGTGTTTCACAAGAGAACCAAGCACATTGACACAAGGTTTCATTTCATAAGAGAGTTGGCGAACAACAAGAAAATTTGTTTGGAATTTTGCAGGTCTAAAGATCAACTTGCAGACATTTCTACAAAACCATTGGAAAATGATACTTTCCAATATCTACGTAGTTACCTTGGAATGACAAGTTCTACACAATGAACTCTGTCATAAACAGAGCATGTCTAAGGTCTGAAACATTTTGTAAATTTTGTTTTAAAAAAAAATCCCCATATGCTCATAATTAAGGGGGAGTGTTGGAAATACTAATCACTCGCAGATCCATACCTGACTCTTAGCCGAATCCGTCAGAGTCTGTATTAGTTAATATTTTGTCAGTCAGTCTGACAAGAGGGAAGAGTCCACGATTCGGTAGTGTAAACCAGTCGAATTTCTTTTTGAAGCTAAGTTGTCAGGTAGATAGTTATTACAGTCTTTAATGGTGAGTCAGTTGATCCATGTAGAAGAAATTTTTAGGTTTCCTATAAATAGAAGAATAAAATTGTAGATCAGTTTAGACATAATAGAGAGACAGTAGAGATAACTTCGGGTGAGAAAGAGAAAACTCTGAGCACAGAGTGAATTTGAAGCTCAAGCCTTTGTGTAAGTGATTCAGTCGAAGAGCCGAAGATTTGTAAAAGGATCGGTCGATGAGCCGACAAGTTTTTAATAACTTTGTTATTTCTACATAGTTATATAGATGAAATAGTTTATGGTTGAATGCATGTTTATTTGGCCACACATTATTTACATATTTACTTGTGTAAATGTTTTTTACATTTACCAGTTAAGTGAAAGATCAAAGAACCCAAAAATTTCTCATGAGAGGTCGGTTGAGTGAGCTGACTTGAGAGGTTGAAGAGGTCATCGGACTTGAGAAGTCAAAGAGGTGAGCCAACTTAGAGGTCAAAGTTAGTCGACTTTGAAGTGACAATTGGTTGAGGTAAAATTAGTCAAATTCCAAGTGACAAGTGGTCGAGGTAAAATCATTCGGTAGAACTCATAAGTAAGTCGAATTAAATTAGTTGAGTAGAAAGGCCGACCAAAGTTGATAGACTTGTCTAGTCAGGAAATAGACAAGTTTCACCTGACAAGTGGAAAAATAAAAAGAGGTCTGCGTGAAAAAGTAAAAATTAAATTTTAATATTACTCAAGTTTATTCAACTTGGTTTTGGCTAACAATGAATGCATCAAAACCATTCTTACATTCCTACAATGAATCCATTGGAACCATTCTTATTAATTCAAGAACATAAATTATTGAATAAACAATAATTTAAACAACATATCACATAAATAATTTAAACCACATATTAGAGAAGAGAAAACAAACTCATTGCAATGTGAAATGGATACAAGAACATGGGTTTCAGAAGAAGAATTAAAGACATCTCTTAAGCGAATAGTAAGGGAGTTGGAAACCTCTGTGGATTCAGTGAATAAGGGCTTGAATCATCTAGGATGATGGAACAAGAGAAACATGGCCAGATAGTTTATTTACTCGCCAGAGAGATTATTTACTCGCTGCTGCAAAGACGTTCCTGGAAGAGGAAACCAAGTCCTTACAAAGTGAAAGGGAAGAAAAAATAAATCTCAATGGCATACTAAGGGAGTTTTAATTTGGAAGGTGAATCAAGAATATTCAATTAGTTTACAAAGAGGTCGTGGTGGGTGGTTTGGTATAATTACAAAGAGATGAAGATTCAATGTTGTGTAGGGTTTTAATTTGGATATTTCATTTACATGATTTTTTAATAATGTTTTTCTTGTTTATGATGTTGTTGTGATTTTTGTACATTTTATTTAATCAAACTATTGTTGAAAATATGTTTAGATATGTTTAAATATAGTATTAAAACGTATTTTTTATTGTTGTTCTATGTGAATTATATTTTAAGAGTTTATTTTGTTGTGAATAGTGTTGTGATGTTTGTACAATTTATTCAATTAAAATATTTTTCATTCGGATACAGTTTCTATTAAAAGTGGAAAGCTGCAGAAAAAGGTATGCCAAAATAATGCAAGAAAAGGAAGAGGAGCGAATGAAATTCAAATTAGTAAATCTTGATTTACAAGTTCACATTTCGTCACTTTCTGCTTCACAGATGTTCAAAGAAGAGAAAAAAAACTCCCTGCAATGTGAAATGGATACAAGAACATGGGTTTCAGATGAAGAATTAAAGATATCTCTGAAGGGCATAGTAAGGGGGATGGAACAAGAGAAACATGACCAGATAACTTATTTAATCGCTACTGTAAAGATGTTCCTCGAAGAGGAAACTAAGTCCTTACAAAGTGAAAGGGAAGAAAAGGTGAATCTAAAGGGCATACTAAGGGAGTTAGAAATAGCTCGGGATTCTCTCAACAAGGATCTGGAATCCTCGACGACCATGGAATTAGAGGAGAGACAGTGCCAAATAGTTGACTTAGGAGATCGGCTTTTCGACAATGTAGAGGAAATAACGTGCCTCGAGCAAAAAAACAGTTCTCTGGTGGCTGAAATGAACAACTGCACAGAGGAAAATGACTTTATTCAGGGAAGAATAAGGGAATTCAAATTTGATCTGAATTATTTGAAGAAGGATCTTGGATACAAAGATGTTCGTCTCCTAGGGTTGGTAGAGTCACATCTGCTACAAAATGAAAAAATGAAGAAGGATATTGAATCACAAAGGAAAGTTGATGAGTGAAAAATGAACACCGAGTCAATTAATTAAGGAGCGTTCAACACCAAAGTAGGTAAATGGAAAACCATCAGCATCATTAAATTCTGGGTGGGAAATGACAATGTGGTGGTTGTGAGGCTAATGATTTTTTTTCAAAGTGGGGGATTTTTATGATTGTAACGTTCACTTAGTTGTTTTGTTGTCTTAACAATTAGAACAATTTACATAAGATTCATGTTTCTTCTTTAAACGTATTGCATTTTAGGTTAGATATTTTTTACTTCTAAACAAATTACATTACTTATTCCACTTTGTTTATGACATTATCCTTATTATAATTTATTTTTTAATGGAAATTCAAGGTTGGTGTAGAGTTTTAATGGGGGAGATTTCATCTCCAATTAAGAATTTATTTTTTGGTTGATGGTGTTGTGACTTTTCTACATTTTATTTAATCAAATTATTTTTGAAAAAATGTTTACATAGACTGAAATCAAGTACCAAAGGATGTTTTTGTTGTTGTTATATGAAAATGGTTTATTTTAAGAATTATTTTTCTTGTTTATGGTATTGTGAATTTTGTATATTTGATGATTGAATTAAATTATCTTTGAAATTGTGTTTATAGATTTGTAAGTTAAGTTAATGATGATTCTCATGATTACTCTTCACTTAGATTAACATTGGTCTATGAAACCTTAAGAAGGAAATTATTTGGTTTTCTTTAAAAGTTTATTGCTATGATAAAAATGCATAGCAATAGAGAATGTTTAACATTAGAAAATGTTTTTGGTTGTGTTATTTTATGTGATTGCTCATCATTTTGGTTATATAAATTATAGTTTTATGTGAATAGTTTGTATGGATATTTTAACATAACAATGTTAGTTTTATTGATTATAGAAATCTAATTTCTTGTAAAATAGAAGTCAAACCTTTGTTATCCCTAGTATAATTCTTGGATGAATATTCAGTGCTAATGAAGGATTTTAATTTGGAGATTTAATGGAAATGACTTTAAGAATTCATTTTGTTGTTGATGATGTTGTGACTTTGTATATCTTATGTAATCAAATTATTTTTGAAAACATGTTTTATAGATTTATATTAAGTATGAGAGGTTTTTGTTTTTGTTTTTTCTATGCTAACCACTTGAAGTATTTTTTTAATTAATTACTTTTGTTGTGACATTTGTGCATTTAAACTATTTTTGATAATATGTTTACATATGTTTAAATCAAGCATTACACAGTGTTTTTTTATTTTGTTATTCTAAGTGATTGTTGACAATTTTGGTTGTATAAATTATATTTCATGTAAATAGTTTTTATGTATATTTTAACATAACAATGCTGGTTTTATTGATTCTAAAGATCTAAATTCATGTAGATATACATGTTAGAAATCAAACCTTTTGTTATTTTTAGTATAAATTTTGGGTGAACATTCAAGGTTGGTGTAGGATTTTAATTTGGATATTTCATCTACATGACTTTTGAAGAATTCATTGCTTGTTGATGGTGTTGTGACTTTTGTACATCTTATTTAACCACAGTATTTTTGAAAATAAGTTTACATATGTTTAAATCATGTATTATAGGTTTTTTAGGTTTTTTGTTCTATGTGAATGATTGTTTAAGAATTCATTTTCTTGTTAATAGTGTTGTGAAATTTGTTCATTTTATTCAATCAAACTAGCTTTAAAAATATGTTTAGAAATGTTTAAATCAAACATTAGAGGGTGTTTTTGGTTTTGTTAATCTATGCGATTGTTGACATTTTTATAGTCTTCCTTAATAGTGTAAAAATTCTGAAATTTTCATTGAATTGTGAGCTAATCCACTCCTCTTATGGCCAAAAAATTATTTGAGCCCTAATTTTTTTTATAACCATGTTGTACTATAAATGTGGTAGGATGTTGATGTGCCATTACATGTGGATCCTTATATGGTATTTGAGACCCATTTTGAAATTTCCATACCTTTCCATGTCACCGACTATCTCTTCCACATTATATTCTTTAATCTCCAGCTTTCCTTGTCATCACAACCTTATTTAAACTTTGTATTCGATGTTGTTGATGCAATTTTTTTTATCAATCTTGTACATTATCAACACTATATTTACCTTTTTCAACAATGAGTTTTGAGTAATTAATCATCAGCACATGATCAATCTAAGTCATACACAACAATGACACATGTGCAACATCCAATATTCAACCTTTACATGAACAAGATAGATCTCATGATCTTATGGACCCACGTTAATCATAATGGTTCATGGTAATACCCCTCATAGTAAATATTGATCATATTAACTTATGCAAAAGTGTCATAATCACACAATTGAACATACTTGAATAAATTTTAGACATTCATGAAGGAAGCTCGTGGATTAAATCTCAATCATCTTTCCATGCATGATTGAAGACTTTCTTGATCAAAACTTCTCGTCCGACATCAACAATTCACAACAAGGGAACCCATGCTTAGTTTTGTACATCTCCATTTGTGTAAATGGTCATGATAACGCAATGAAACGGTTGAATAAATATCGTCCATTCATGGAATCTATCACTAGGTTAAGCCTTAATCACTTTCATGTGTACTAATGGTAAGGATCAAGTGATGATAATTAAATCCTTTAATTACATTTATGAACTAAGAATCTATAGGATTTTAAAATGGTTTTCTCTATTTGTATTTTCTCTTATACATTTGTCAAATCCTTCCCACACAATCTCTAATTATTCACGTATAATCCAAATACAACCCATGCAATATAAATATTTCAACCTTGGCTCGCATGCCACTGTATAATGTACCTAGAATCTTCTTTTGACTGTGGAATCCATACATTACGTAAATCATGTATATAAATTCTATCCTTGACACCAATTTTGAATTTTCTTTATCTTGACTAGTTATATTATTAATGCTTAATAGAAAAGCTAAATAACTAAAACAATCATTTGTCTAAATTATCCATTCTAAGAATGTGAACATTCCTTCCATGAATGCATTCAAACCATGCTTAGTAATTGATGCACATAAATAACTCCATACATAATAATTTAAACAAAAAATAACAAAATTTATACTCCATGACATTTAAACATAGCACTCGTCTTTATAAATTTCTTATAACCAACTACTAGTGAAGGGATTTCCTCTTATTTGTAGGAACTCTACCATGCCTTTTTTTTTCTTTGATAAATTATACCCCCATTTTAATGCAAGTAATCAACAAAGGGTGAGTTCCCCAAATATATTCCCCAAACACACTCACAGACAAGCAAAAAGTTCTCAGCAACACCCATGGGTATAGAAAACCCACTCAGACTCGTATTCACTCTTCACTTAATGCCCCATAAACATGTACACCATAAGGGATATTACACCTTTCTCTTCTATACACTCCCTCCATATTTCCCAATCAACTTCCATTTGTCGAGCACTAATCAACTAAGAATTTTCTATGTCAAGGTCCTAGGTAGTTTATTTGCAAGTTATGTCTCTCTCATATGGGAACGAAGGCCATTCACACCAATTTATCAAGGTATTTCATGTGAGATTTATGAAATTTACTAACTATATTATTAATTCTTAACAATAAAAGTAAATAACTATAACAATCATTTGTCTAAATTATTTAAGCATGCAAAACATTCCAACCATGAATGCATCTAAACCATGCTTAATAATTCAAGAACATAAATTATATAAACAATAATTTAAACAACATATCACATAAATAAATATTCCATGCCATTCAAACGTATTTGATAGTTATATTTATAAATGTCCTTCAACTTGATATAAGTGAAGGACATTCCTCTAAATCATATGCGCTTTGTCAATCCTTCTTATTCTTTGACAAATTTCATCCTTAAACTAGGGAAATCAATTTACAATGGATGAATTCCCCAAATACACTCACACACAACCTAAAGGTGCTCAACAAAACCCAAAAGGTGTATAAATCCCCTTCATTGTGGTCCCCACCCTTGCACTCATTCCCCATTATCTTATACAACACAAGGTATGGTACCCCCTTCTCTTCTCTACTATCTCTTAGGATGTCCACATCCAATTAATTTGCTCCAGCATAGATCTACTCGACTCAAAACTCTCCATATCAAATTTGCAAATAGTTGAACACCATGCTAGGTCTCTTTCACAAGGGGGCCAAGCATATTCATAAGAAAATATCAAGGTATTTGATGTGAATGGTTATGGAACACGCTATTTATTCTCTAGTTTCCAATCAAAACTCACATAGAAAGGATGATATCTCTTGTTGAATGATGGAATGACTAATGATAGTACATATCTTTAATACGATATATCAATCAATATGGCTTGACAAGTTGCTTCCCCAAAAGTGACCACTTATCCCCTTTTAATCTCACTTAGTATAACTAACCCCATAATTAAGTAAAATGATAGTCAATCTAAGATTAATTACTTTGTTTAAAAAGGTTAATGATGGGCAAAGACATTCTCTAGGGTCATCGCCTCTCAATCCCTCTTGCTTTCTCCTCTTTTGCAATCATATCCCCCATCTATTCTTTGTCCTTCTCCACTCGTAACTATCAAGGAATTTTATATTAAAAAGTACAATATGATATCCATGGGATCTTGGACCATAAAATTATGGTGTCTACCTTTTCTTTCTTACATAGGTTCTCAAGTGTTCACGTAAAAATATATTGTTAAAATAAATGCTTAAGGAAATTTAAGAGACATTTACAATTCAATTGGTTAGTCATATTTTTGGATTATTCTTTATTTTGTAAGCAATTTATATGACATTTTTAGAA
>LPNX010109640.1:0-31236 GCA_001517045.1 Pseudotsuga menziesii | reverse complement strand
TGTTTGATTTAAATATTTGTAAACATATTTCCAAAACTAGTTTGATTCAATAAAATGCACAAATGTCACAACACTATTAACAAGAAAATGAATACTTAAAAAATCATTCCCATAGAAAACAATACGTAAAAAACCCTCTAATACATTATTTAAAGTCTAGTGAAATTTTGGCTCCTCAATGATAGAAAACTCAATTGTTTCAATTCCTCGGAGAAAATTCAAAACAAATACATGAGATGTTAATGCTAGGAATATTTCATTGACAATGTTCTTGTCCATATATTTGTAATTACCACATGTAGGCTAGAGTTTATATATATGGTGCACAAGGATGAATATAAAACCTTCATATAAGCCAATAGTGAGGGAACCCCTTAATATACCTGTGCTTGATTCAGCAAAAAAAAAGATATTTTATGTACCCAATATTTATGAGGTTAAATGTACCCAATATGCATGATGTACTTGGGGATTTACACCGCAAAGTCGGATTTTGATTTGGAAAATATCTAGTGTAATTGATCCCTCATAAAAACCCGTTTTTTAAGGATTGTTGTTTATGTGGAATTATTCACAAGACATGACTTACACCTCAAAGTGAGTGTTCAACTTGGAAAACGTTTAGTGTTTGTAATATTTCATAAAACGCCTTTGTCTTAGAATTATTATGCATGTAGTATTATTCACAACACACATACAGAGAAATATTATATTAGTATAAATGTGGAATGAAATCCCACCATAGAGATAAGCCATTGTAGCCATAACATGTAATATATAGCATAGAAAATAACGATGAGCTAAAGAGGGCCCAGAAGGCATGAAACATATACCACTAGCAATGCTAGGGCCTAAGTGAGGATGGATGGTATCGTATCAACCTAGGACTTGCATGTCAAATCCAACATTCAAATTGGCAAGCATTTTTATGTCGCCAATTCCTTATAAACCCAAAAAGTAATGACTTGATCACTAGGTATGGAAAAGCATTCAAATATAAACTAATATTAACATTATTTGAATTGTAATATCCCGAATTTCGGACCTAAGACTTATCGGCATGCGCCTATTGATTATGATGATTATCTGGATGTTTTATTTTTATATTGGGTTGAAGACCCCACTGCATATGAACATGATGATTTGTTTCATATATTGGTCGGAAGCCAATTATTGATGATATATATATGCTTTTTGTTTTGTGTTGTGCGTGGACCCTGAAGCACATGATTGATGTAATGATTTATGTTGATCTAGGAGCTCTTGGAAACATGGGTGAATAATGTTTGGTGTTGAGCAAGGAGCTCTGGAGCACTTGAGTGATTAATGTTGTGTTGAGAGAGGAGCTTTGGAGCACACAAGTACTTAAATTTGTGTTGAGCAAGAAGCTATGGAACACGTGAAAAGATAAGATTTTGAAATGTTGGGCATAAGCCCTGGACACTTTCATGTTGATGTTGATAAGAAGCTGTGGAGCATCGGATCCTTGGCCATTGTATCCCTAGCTATATCGTACAAGTACATCCTAACATTTATTGTTGAGTGAAATCTCTCGAATTGCACTATTTTTGTAACTCCCTCCTATAGGCGTTGAGTATGGGCTTCGATAAGCGCTAAGGGTTATTGAAAATAATGTAATCTTTCGAGTGAAAATGACTTGAGAAAAATATTGATCTCATCATACTTATTTATAAGTGATTAAATAAAATTTTGAATTTATGTATTCTCATCAAAGTACTGAAGAGCTACCACATTATATGAGGGAAATCCAACATGCAAGGATGTTTAGAGTTTCCTAGCGTAGTAGACCTAAACCATATACCTACTTTACCTTAATGAAGAAGTGTGATTAAGTCTAGGGATCATGGTTATGATTCCTTGATACAAATGTTAACAAAGTATTATATTATTATGTATTTTATACATGGTATGCATAAAGAAGTAAATATATTAATAATATAAATAAATGAAAGAAAGAAGAGAAGATTAATCAATTATTATTTATTATTAAAGATTAGTATATAGTATAATGTCTATGAAAGTCCAACTAGGAACTAGTAGAAAGTTCCTAAGTTAAAATATTAATAAATTACCCAAAGTAATTAAAAAGGATTAAATCAAGAAATCAAGGTTTCTTGATTTAACTATCCCTTTCACTGAAAAGTCCGTCTATAAAGACTCAAGCCAAGGAAAGGCTTGGGGTTCTTATCTATCATGAGAGGAGTCATTTTTCTACCCATTTTCTCTCAAGTAAATTATTGAAGAATCATTTCCTTGAAGGAAAAGGAGAATTGATCTAGATCTGATACACTAGATAGGAAACCTTACCTTAGGAGATCTAAGCTACTTGCATGTTGGATTCCAGCTCAAGGGGATCCGGATTAAAATCAGAAATGGTTCTGGGTCATGGTTGGGAGGAACATGGTAGTTCCCAAGTGATTTTTTCATCACAACCAGAGGTCATGTCTGTCTTAAATTGCTAATGTTGGCTATTTAAAAGTGTGCAGGTTTAGCCATTAAATTAGCTTCAGAAAAATTAGAGGTATGAGTTCTTAGTATGTCAAGTTCATTTCTAGGGTAAATGATGGTTTATTTATGTAAATGTTCTTTATATATTTCTAAACCTAGGAATGATGGTTCTATCCATATCTCCTAGGGTTATGTTTCTTAGAGTGTCTATGCTAGTTTCTAGATTAATTCATGGATATGTTAGGTGAATGTTTTCGAGTTACCTCCTAACCCTATGTATTTGAATTTATGGTTACACTCTTCTAGGGTTGTTTTTCTTAAATATACCCATGGGTTGTAAATGTTATCATAGGTTGTATATAACTAGGACTGCATCTTTAAGTTTATTTTTGTATTGATTGAGTATTGAGAAATTGTTACTATAAACTAGGGTTTGATTTTTAGTAACTAAGTAATTGCCCTCTAGGATTATTACTCTGCTGACATATTTCATTTGTCAGGAGAGACTTGTCTACGTTTATTTCCAACTAGTTCAGAAGTAGGAATTGATATATTTATATATAATCAATAGCTCATCCTAAAGTACCAATAAAGGAACTATGATAGTATCCACCTAATCATTAACATCATTAAGTAAACAAGAAATATTAAATAAAGTAGTTAATAACAAAACTAGAATATAGATTAAATCAGGAGTAATTGAAGCATTAAGACCTTTCAAGGTCTGTCTTATTAACTATAAACTAAACTAAAATCAATTTCATTAAAAAGACAGCATCATAACTACATGAGCAGAGGAGGCATCGTGACCATCCATGTGGTCCTATATCAAATATCTGATCACACACACACACACACACAAGTACCCATAGTTCTATCTATTCCATATTAAATAACCAAATTCCATTTATACATAACCATTAAACAAAATTACATAACTTATCAACACATTACACATAACATATTAAACAACATAGAAATCATATTATAAACCCATGTATTACAAACAGGGACAGGAATTGAATCATGTGGGAATACAAGGCCAACCTCTTCTTTTTAATTAAAATATAAATCCTCACATTAATATCCAAACAGAGGAGATATCGTGACCATCCATGTGGTCCAATATCCTATCACTATACTCCTATATAAAATCCACAGTCCAAATCGTATAAACACTCTGTTGGTTCTTAAAACATATAAAATCCGGGACATAATGTAATAACTAGTAATCAACCTTATATATAATCCATTGTTTACACCTCTATACAGGCCAGACTATACAACTAACATTTGTGGGATTCTATTTACATTTACATTGATTTCCATATAAATAACAATGCATACGCTAACATTGAGGTCGTAAGAGCCTAGTTACCACACGTCCTCGACCAATAATATTTTCATACAAAACCCATTAAAACTATAGTACGCATTGTCGGTTCCCAGGGGTTTCCAACCCATGGATTTTCCACACGCCAAATTACATAAGAACCGATAATCATTAACCAAAAGTAATATACAAGCTATCGCAGCATTATGGGAAAGGCTCATGCCATCTATGGCATGACCTTTACCCATGATGTCCAAGTACATACAACATCCAAGCCAATTAAACAACATTACATACAGATCATCGTAATAGGTGAATGCCTTTCACAAACCCTAGCTCAAATTAAATATAGTGCTTAATAAAAACACAAAAGGAAATCGTATTACACAGTATATCCATTTACAAAGTGGGTGTCAAGAATTGCTACACAGTCGTAATTTAAAGACCAAGAACCAAGATACATAGGCATTCTAATGGGATAACGCACCATTGCAAGCAATGGTGCAGCCCATGGCAAAAAGCCCCAAACTAAAATACGATTTACATAAATGAAGCGAGAGTGTGCTAAAATCCCAAGTCTTTTTCTATTCGCTACTAAAATCCCAAGTAATATTACAACCCAAACTCAATTACACACAGCTAAATGGCTTAAGAATTACTTCATGGCTCAAATTCCTTAACAAAATAATAAAATCCAAGTCTGTAATCATAAGCCCGAAGGAAAACTCCAAACCCCATAGAAAATCCCCAAACCCAAATGATGAAACAATACATAGGCAGGCCGAGAGGCAACAAGCTTAGGCTTGTTGAGCAGGCTTACCTTGCACCTTGGCTCCGTAGGAAATACCACGACAGAGTTGGAGCCATGATGCTCCTCATTATCTTTCAACACCTACAAACACAAGCGAAACTGGGGATGAGAACTATGGCCACGTTATGAAGCTTAAACCAAAACAATGTGTAGGTATATGAACCCAAATTAAGCATACCTTATGGTCTGGAGGTCGTGTCCATGGTTTTCTCCCTGCGCAAATCCAAATTGCACCAACCACAAATGACAAACAAATGCAAAAACCATCGTGATCCAAGCCTAAGGGAAGGCTGCCACGATTTCCAAGGACATTAAATGCACCAACTGGTGGCCACTAATGTGATACTAAACCCACTCTCCATAGTTAAGTGTTGTTTCATTCATGACCTCCAATACAAAGCTTAAACCCTATTAACATATGGTACAACTATTGGCTATACTCGCTACCCCTTTCATATCACCATGTAACAATTACACCGTATACATTATAACAAGGTTAATATATTACAATAATAAGGTTCAAGAGCAGAGTCCATATATGGTATGTGCTTGCCTTAAGTCAACCCCAAGTTTTATGTATTAATATAATGTATGTACCAAAGGTTTAAGACCTCATAACATGTGAACTTTAGGCATTAAGCCATAAAATTAACAACATACAATTAATCCCTAAGCTTATGCTTAATGAACATGGAATATGTAATATTCCATGTTAAATACTTTAACCCTAATAAAAATCAATGGCTTGGTTTTGAAGGCCACGTACTTAACCTGTAAAATAGAAAACATAAGAAGTGTTAATAGTTTTTTAATAAACTAAAACATAAACCGTAATTAATACCAAAATTTGAAACAAAGAGTTATAAGACCATAAGGAAGCATACGTACTGAACAAGAATTTTAGCAATGATAGTTAAATTGAAGAGAATAGGATTTATACCTAGTATAATTCGAAGTTGGTTGAGGAACCAAACTCCACCAGTAGTATGCTCTCTAATATCTCGTCACAAAGTCTGAACTGCATGTGAAATAGAACAGGTCCCTTAGTTCACAGAACTAAGTAAGCCTGCAAACAAGTAAACACCTTTACTACTCAAGCCATCATGGGAGAAGGAGTCCCGCCACTCTGTCCACTTTGTTTCCACAAACAAAGTTAAGCTATGACCTTATATTTAAAAAATACGACTATGCAGAAAGGACGAACCATTTACACCAGTGACGAAACACAAGCAACAAAAGTAGAAACATAATACTAAAGCAGTAAACGTCAGTACGACATCATAAGCAAAATACATCAAAAATAATAAGTGAAAGTAAACGACAGAGCATAAGAACAGCTTACGAATAAACAGTGGTACATGAAGTGTACGATAGAGTTCCGCAAGTGAATAATGTTCCACCTAGGTAGATTCTACCATCCTATAATATATTTTTTTTGGGACATCACAAGTGGTATCAGATCCTAGTTTCAATACTAATAGACCTATGGGCGTACCAAGCATTCACGGAGAGAAAAAAAGTACATGTTAATTAAATATGTTACTAACATAAATTTTTCTATCATTTAAATTTTTTTGTGTTTACAGGAAATTTTTACAGCACTGATCAGTTTATGAATACCGAGGAAGAAAATAGTCATCAAGGGAAGATGACCACCCCCACTCTAGTAGCAGAACTGGTGGTAGAGCTAAACTCTGATTTTCTAAAAACTCTACATGTAACGTCCCTGCAATACCTTGTTGCAGGATTAGATAAATTGGGCAAGAAATTTTTTCCATTTTTATTTAAAGGTTTAAAACATCCTTGTAATTTGTTTCTGAATTGAGTGTCTGCAAATATGTTTAATAACATTTTCACAAGAAAACAATTATACTAACATCATTATTTAAAGAAAAGGAGCATGCTCAACATAAAAAGAATACAAAAGATGAGACAACCATATTCACGTGGTTCACCTCATCCACGATGCTATGTCCACCAATTTGTTTTCTTTTTATTACTTATAGGAGAGTAATTACAACGTCATGGTACAACCACATCCATGGTCGGTTCACCTTGCCTCAAGTCTCCTCACAGAGAGAGACATTTGCAACTCGAAATTTCCCTCGTCTAGGACCTTTATGACAACTCGTAAATTCAGTTACAGTTCCTTGGACACATGAGGAACTTCAAATTTTCATACCTGAATTGGCATTAATCATCACACCTTACCATATATGCTCTGTTAAAAGTAAATAGCACATTCAACAATAAAAACACTAACTTAAGATTGTTTTAGTTTTCCAATGTTGTAAAGATAAACTACCATCACTTGACTAACATAATCCTGATACACCCATTTGCCAAATCTGCCCCAAAGGACACCTTGTTTAACAAGTATAGCCTCCAAGACAATGTCAAAAGAAATAATAGTTCGGTTAGACCCTTTTTGACCTGAGAAGATAGGAAACAAATCTTTATGCTAGCAGTTTAACAATTGAAATTTTGACTTTAAAACTTGAACCGGAAGACATCTATTTCATGAATCAACGTCAACCAAAACTTAGCACATGGCTTCATCCGCAAAGTCAAATTAACATGGAGAACATTAACACAACCAAAACTTCAAGGAGAAGCTTGCAGCGCCTAACTATAATCAGCTTAGATCTATAATAAGCGCGCTAATCAACTATCAGGATATTTGGTACCACAAACAACGCATTCATCAATAACATTCCAACTCAGATCGATTATTCCAGAGATCTTTTAAAGAAAAGCGAACAATATCATTCAACTCAGATCGATTTTCATACAATTACCAGACAATTCAACAAACAACAGTAGGGCAACCATCATGCAAATTTTCAAAATCGATATAGTAACAACGATTTCATCAAAGATTCAGGTGATCTCCAAATCAAAATAAGAGCATTTTTTTATAAGCACAAATCGAATTATGAAGTGTATACCAGATCGATACCCTTCCTGCAAAATGTGGCACCAATCAAGGATTTATAAAGAATAAAAGTCAATATAGATCATGGGCATCAAAAATCGAAATCCAATAGCCAGTACAATCGAGATCGTGGGCATCAAGAAATTAAAATCCAATAGGTAGATTGAATTAGATTGTGGGCATTAAGAAATCAAAATCGAATAGGCAGATCGTGGGCATCAAGAAATCGACTCCAATATCCAGATCAAAACAGTAAGCAATTTCCAGATGCAAACAATAAGCAGTGATCCAATAATAACTAGATCAAAACAGTAAGCAATTTCCATATCAGAACAATAAGCATCGATCCAACAATAACCAAATCAAAACAGTAAGCAATTTCCATATCAAAACAATAAGCAGTGATCCAACAATCAAACCGACATGCATATAAGTTTTTACCCACATTGCCATCAGATCAAAATAGTAAGCAATATAACCAGAATGATGAAATCGTGGCACCATAGAAACTCCCATATAGAACGCCCCTTCCTTGGCATCTCGCCCCTCTCTTTATAGAAAACGCATAGGGACAAGTGGCAGGATTTTTCTGTCAAGGTAAAATAAAAATGCAGCCAACTTCCCCTTTTTAAATTTTGTTTCCACTGCTGGAATAAAATGCATGCCTACCTTCCTGTCGTAAAACAAACAATTTCCCTAAAAGTCTCAGGAGCCCCCTCAATTTAATGAGACTCAATTAATAGTAAAGGAAATTAATAGATTTTGACATCTATATATTAACACAGATATCAAGCATATAAATATATCGATGAATAACACTGATATCTATATAAAAGCATTAAGAAGGCATCTGAAAGAATTGAAGCTTCTAATTATAGCTTAGACTAAGTCTTGTTCCCATTTATAATAGTGTCACAATCAAAGATACGTATAGTATCTAACTCTGCACATGACAATGCAATGGAATATGATAACAATGAAATATGTGTCACCATATTAATAGTCCGTAAGGAATACATAGTTTACCCCATTTTTGCGGTGTAAGATATACAAGAAAACTCATAATTGTTTTTTTTATTAAGCTTTGCATTTATGGATGGGGGTCGTGAGGGGACACTACACTACACATTCTTCAAGCTGAATTGGAAAGTTTTACAGAAGACACCCTGAGCAAAAGGAAGGAGCATCAAGCTATAAATGAAGCCTTGCTAAGAAATATGACGGGAGGAAGCCTACAAGGTAAACTTAGTGAGTCCACCAACAAATCCAAAAGAGAACCATACTATAAATGGGCCAGCAGCTCAAGAGAAGAAGAAAAAGGATGTATCCCTGAAGCAACCAAAGAAGATCATCACAATCCTTCTTGTGGTGACTCACTTTCTCCAGAAAGAAAGAAGCAAAAGAGTAATGACAGTCTTCATTGGGAGTTTCAAAAAATAAGAGCCCCGACCTATGAAGGTTGAGTAAACACTGGGGAAAAGGCTGAAGAATGTTTGTTGGGCATGAGTAAGTATTTTTAGATTCATAATTATTCAAGTGAGACGAAGGCTAGGCTTTCCATCTATAACTTTAATAGCAAAGAAACAAGATGGTGGAGAGATTTAAAACACACCAAGAAATATGAGCAGCGAGAAATATGCGAGGATACTTTCTGAAAACTTTTCTAAGAAAAATATATCTCAAAAAGGTTCTTTGACATAAAAGTGAAAGAGTTTCATGAACTATGCATGTTATCCTTGACTATGGATGTGTTTATTAACAAATTTCTAGATCTATTACATTATACACCATACAAGAAAGAAGAAAAGGTAAAAATCCAGCGGTTCCTAGGATGTCTTCCTCCCATTTTTCGGGACAGGATTGAATTTGACATGCCTAAGACTCTGGATACTACGCTGCACAAAGCTAGGATCTTTTATGAGCATGGATAGTTGAGGCAGGAGAACATGAACCGAAACCAAGACATGTCTAAGAACTTCTCTGATAACCGCAAACTTGGTTCCAAACCATAGCCATACTGAAAGTAGAATAACAGCTTTCAAGCAAACATGAATTTTAATAAACCTCATGCAAAGCCTTATGTGCTAGCTGCTAATGTTAACAAACTGGTAGCAAGTGGAGCCAATGCGACCCCGCTATAGATCAAGTGCTGGAAATACAACGGGCCTCATTATGCCTGAGAATGTAAGAACAAAACCAATGGGGTCTTTCACAACTTACAAGAAGAACAAACTGCTGAGGACATAGCTGGAACACCCCAGATCTATGTAGCATTGCATGGCTGACAGGAAGATCATCAAGCTATGACGATCGAGATGGAAGGTAAGATGTTGAACACTTCTGTTTCAATACTTATTGATCCCAGTGCTTATCGGAGCTATGTTGCACCTTAAGTTCTTGATATTTTCAAGCTAGGGAAAGCAAAACATGATAAACCTTAGCTGGTTCACTTAGCCATAGGTACAAAACTGAAAGTTTCATAGATTGTTAAAGAATGTGAGGTAAACCTGAATGGTTTTCTTACAAAAGTAAACCTGAACATCCTACCTTTAGGATTGTACGATGTACTTATCGACATGGACTGGCTGGAACACCACCATGTCATGCTCAATTGTTTGCACAAGTTTATGTTGTGTACTGATATCCAAGGGAACCAAGTGGCGTTTCAGGGAATTCCAAAGAAAGTTTATGTGAGACAAATATATGCCTTACAAGAGAAGAAATGTGTTAGGAAAGGCTACAAGTTATTTGTAGTAAACATCCGAGACATAGAGTGTGATAGGGAACAATGCATAGAAGGCTTACCCATTATTGAAGAAGTCAAGGATGTGTTTCCTAAGGAAATCCCCTGATTACGTACGAAATGAGACCTATACCTTTCAATCGAACTGACCCCAGGATCAGTTTCGGCCTCCAAATCCCCTTACTACATGAGTGCACTTGAGTTGGTGGAACTCAAACTGCAGTTGCAGGAGTTGATAGAGAAAGGGTATATCCAAACCAGTGTGTCCCCTTGGGGAGCACCGATTTTGTTCGTAAAGATGAAAGATGGTATGATGCAGATGTGAATTGATTACCGTCAGTTGAACAAAATGACTATAAAGAACCGTTACCCACTCCCTCGGATCACCGACTTATTTGATTAGTTGGGAGGATCCAGAATTTTTCAAAGATTGATTGACAATCTGGATACCATTAGGTATGGATTAGCGATGAAGATATTCACAAAACCGCCTTTCATACAAGGTACAAGCACTACGAGTTTGTAGTGATGCCATTCGGTTTGACCAATGCACATGCTAAATTTATGTGTACGATGAACAACATATTCAGTAGGTATCTCAATAAGTTTGTCTTAGTATTTATAGATGACATACTAATTTATTCAAATAATAAAGAAGAAAATGAAGAACACATTTGTCTAGTACTACAAGTGTTGAGAGAACAACATCTTTACGCTAAGTTTAGTAAATGCAATTTTTACAAACCGCAGATACAGTATCTAGGTCACATTATCTTAAAGATAGGGATAGCTATGGACCCAGAAAAGATTAAATCCATAAAGGATTGGACTACCCCTACTAATGTCACTTATATTAGGTCATTCTTGGGATTATTTGGATATTATCGAAAGTTCATTGGGAACTTCTCAAGAATCACTTGCCCCATGACCGCTTTACAGAAGAAAGAAAATAAGTTCTTATGGACCGCTATGTGTGAAGAAAGTTTTCAAAAACTTAAGTAGATTTTAATGACCGCACCGGTATTACGAATTGTGGATCCCGATGGGAATTTTGTTGTTTGCACAAATGCAAGAAATGAAGGACTTGGAGGAGTCCTCTTGCATAATGATCACGCGGTCTGTTACGAATCGTGGAAGTTAAAAGGGCATGAGAAAAATTACCCTACACACTTTCTTGAGTTAGATTCCATCATCCATTCTTTGAGGATGTGGAGGCACTACCTCATGGGAAGGAAGTTCCTTCTAAAGATGGATAATATGAGTCTAAAATATGTATTTGATCAACCAGATCTGAATACGAGGAAAGCAAGATGGTTGGCTTTCCTAGGTGAATACCATTTCGAGCTAAGGCATATTAAGGGCAAGGAGAACAAGGTTGCTAATGCTTTGATTCGATGAAATAATATGATTTATGAGGTGACCTTGAGTCAAAAAAATGCATATTTGGATGAGAATATTAGAGCGGACAACGAAGCTGACCCGTTCTATTTAGAGATCTCAAGAAAGTCTAGGAGGAAAGGTTGTTTCAACAAAAAAAAGAATACAAGGTAGAAGAATATGGACTACTATGGTCCAAGGATCGCTTGTATGTTCCAAAAGGAGGGTACCTTCCATCCAACATCCTCACAAAATTTCATAGGGAACCCTACTTGGGGCACTCGGGATATGAAAAGATGATATCTGCTGTCAAGAGCCACTTTTTCTAGTCTAAGTTCGAGGATGACATTTCAATGTTTATTGCGAAGTGCTAGGAATTCCAGCTAGTCAAAGCTAAGAATCAGCATCCTACAAGATTACTGCAACTGTTTCCCATTCCAAAATGGAGGTGGGAGGTTATTAGTATGGAATTTATCATCGGTTTACCGAAAATTAAGAAGCAAAATGATGCTATTTTCTTGGTCACTGATAAGTTGTCGAAGGCAGCACACTTCATTCCTGTGAATTCAACCTACAAGGTCGTGAACATTGTTGATATATTCTTAAAAGAGATATTTAGATTTCATGGAATACCCAAGGTAATTATCTCAGATAGAGATGTTAAGTTCATAGGAACATTTTGGATATCTTTATTCTCCGGATTGGAGACGTAGTTGAACTTCAGCACTGCATATCACCCACAGATAGATGGGTAGATAGAGAGACTAAACCAAATTGTCAAGGACATGCTCTGAATGTATGTCATGAACAATCCCACAAAGTGGGAGGATTACATGGATCTCACAGAGTTTTCCTATAACAATGGTTATAAGGCTTCCGCCAAGATGAGTCCCTTTGAGGTACTCTATGGATGAAAGTGTAGAACACCGATTACTTGGGATAACCCAATGGATCAGCTCATGTTAGGGCATGATTTGTTGATGGACTTGGAACATTTGGATACCAAGGTCCAAGTGAACATTAAAGAAGCACAATATCACCAAAAAAGTTACTTGGATCAGAAAAGATACGATAAGGACTTTCAAATAGGTGATCATGTTTACTTGAAAGTAAAATCCAAATGAAGTCCGTTGATCTTGGGTAGGTGCCATAAGTTAGTACCTTGATTTTGTGGACCTTTTGAAACACTGGACAAGAAAGGGCCAGTGGCTTATGAACTAGCATTTCCCGTGCATGTAAGAGTCCACAATGTTTTCCATGAATCTTTGCTAAAGAAATATGTTTATGATACTAAACATGTTGTTGATTTGTCCCTATTATAGGTGGAACATGATGGGGAGTTTTCCCCTGAGCCTACTCATATTTTGGACAAGAGAGAGGTGCAGCTTCGGATGTGCACCATAGTCCAATTGAAAGTGTAGTGGAAGCACTTTGAGGCTGATGAGGCTATTTGGGAGGATGAGGCCACCATGAGAAAGGATTACCCCACCTTATTTCTTGATATCATTCCAAGTCCCTACAATCCCAGGGGCAGTGTTGTTCTAAGAGAGGAGGGATGTAATATCTCGAATTTTGGACCTAACACTTATTGGCATGTTCCTATTGATTATGATGATTATCTCAATGTTTTATTTTTATATTGGGTCGAAGACCCCACTGCATATGAACATGATGCTTTGTTTTATATATTTGGCGTAAGACGATTATTGATGATATATATATATGTTGTTTGTTTTTTTTTGGGCATGGACCATGAAGCACATGATTGATGTAATGCTTTGTGTTGAGTTAGGAGCTCTAGAACACATGGGTGAATACTGTTTGGTGCTGATTGAGGAGCTTTGTAGCACCTGAGTGATTAATATTGTGTTCAGCGAGGAGCTCTCGAGCACACGAGTACTTAAATTTGTGTTGAGCAAGAAGCTATGGAACACATGAAAAGATAAGATTTTCTAGTGTTGGGAATAATCCATGAAGCCTTTCATGTTGATGTTGAGCATAATATATGTAGCATAGGATACTTGGCCTTTGTATCCCTAACTGTATTATACAAGTACATCCTAGCATTTAGTGTTAAGCGAAAGCTTTGGAATTGCACTATGTTTGTAACTCTCTGCTATAGGAATTGAGTATGGGATCTGGTAAGTGCTAGGGGTTACTAAAAAGAATGTAATAACTTACAAGTGAAAATGACTCGAGAAAAATATTGATCTCATCATACTTATTTATAAGTGATTAAATGAAATTTCAAATTTCTGTATTCTCATCAAAGTATTGAAGAGCTACCATGTTATACGAGGGAAATCCAACATGCAAGGATGTTTAGAGTTTCCTAGCATAGTAGACCTAAACCATCTACCTACTTGACCTTAATGAAGAAGTGTCATCAAGTCTAGCGATCATGGTATATGATGCCCAGAGACAAATGTTAACAAAGTATTATATTATTATGTATTATATACATGGTATGCATAAATAACTAAATATATTAATGATCTAGACTTGATGATGATCCAGTGATGCTCCATATCAAGTGATGATCCATACTTGATGATGATCCAGTGAGTCTCCATACTTGATGATGATCCAGTGAGTCTCCATATCAAGTGATGATCCATACTTGATGAAGATGATGAAGATGATGAAGATGACTTGAAGATGAATATGACTTGAATATGAATATGGCTTGATGATGATCGAAATGATACAAAGAAGAAGACTTGTGTTTATAAATTGTGTCGAGAGAATACCTTCCTAGTTAAGAGGGAGTGTTGATGTATTTGTAACTTCAGATTGTATTCACTTGTATATCTTATGTATTGTACCCCGATGTTTATTCTGAGAAGTATTTGTAATATAATTGATTCATGTAATTCCTCAATGTTTCAATTGGAATATTATATAATGTAAACAAGTCATGTAAATTCATTGACATTAACCCTCCATTTTAAGTTGGGGCAATAGTCCCCACAATTGAGTTAAGGTTCACCCTCCATGTTGATTGGAGGGAAAATTCACCACAATTGTGGGGCACTAGGGGTATTAGACTCTCCTAGAGAAGTCATCCCTTAGTTTTCACTAATCTACTTTTGCCTCAGTTTCACTTTATTTTTATTTCATATGTACATTTTGAAGCAAAGTGTCCAACCCTACAACGTTTAAATAACTTGAATGGTAACTTGCCTTTGTACTTTTGTTGTCATTGTTTTAGATTTCCCATAAGATTATCCTCTTCTTCATCATACATTTTAGAGATGTTTTTGTACTCATTCTTTCTATTTTTGGGTTTCCTTGTGGATTTAAATGATGCTTCATTTTTGGATACATTTTCTGGTTCAGTTCTCATCTCATGAGTAGTAAGAATTTTGTACAACTCATCTTTTTGTTATTTTTTCCATGTTAGATCTGTCTTCTAAGACTGACACCTTTCAATTGAACTGTGAAGGTAGGGTTCTTTGGATTTTTTGTACAGTTGAATATTCTTCAATTGTTTCTTCAAGTATTTCTGTGGAATTCACTATCTCATATACTCTTACAAAATATGTTCCAATGTCTTCCTCCTCCTCAATCTTCAATGTTTCGAACTACGTAGACAAGGTTTGCAACTTGGACTTCTTGACCTTTTCATCGCCTTCATAGATTCTCTTTAGTTTGTCACAAATTTATTTGATTGTAGCACATTGCATAACTTTGAGGAATTCGTTGTGAACTAGTCCACACATAATTGTATTCTTTGTTGTTGCATTCTATTCATACTATCTCATATTTTCATGGTAAAATGGAGTAGTTCCATAAAAGATATTCTTATTAGTTTCCTTTGATTCATCAGTGGTTTATTTTGGAAACTTGTATCTATCCTCCATTTATTTCCAAATATCTATTCAAAGACATTACAAATACACCTCCATTTATATTTTCCAAAATTTATAGCTTGATCCATCAAACATTGATTCTCGCTTGGTAGAAAAACCTTTTTGTTTTTCCATATATGTGTTGGATATTTCTTACATATGTTAATGTTTTACTGAATACACCTACTCTAATACCAAGAGCTGCGGTGATTCAATATAAGTGCATATATCAAATTATTTTTAAAATTAAACAATTTTCACCAATCAACACATTCTAGTAGAAGTAAGTAGAAAGGAACACAAAGACTGAAGAATAATTATATATATATATATATATATATATATATATATATATATAGAGAGAGAGAGAGAGAGAGAGAGAGAGAGAGATAGATAGATAGATAGATAGATAGATAGATAGATAGATATGAAATGGATTATTACATTAATGGGAGAACAAAATATCCATACATGAGAACCAACTCATTTTAAGAAGAAACATGGTCCTGAAGTAACTATATGTTGGCTAAAGGAACCAACTTGCAATGACATCTATCTACATGAGCACTAACTCACAAAATTCAGGAACCAACCTGAACAAATGTTTTTCTAACTACATAAATTGTGACTTGTAGCAACTAGGAACCAACATGTGGATTAATTCAACCACCAATGGTTTCTTTATATTCTACTGAATGGAAGAACCCACTCCAAATTTATATTTAACACCTCCAACTTGAACGAGGATCCAACCACCTAATTATATTTACTATCATCAACTGGAACGAGGATCCAACCCCCTGAATTTTTTTACTAGTTGTGACTAGAAGGAAGCTAAAAATCCCACTTCCTTGCCTCCTCCTTCCTCTGTGAGATGTTTTACTAGAACCAAATTGAATAAATATTTGACTCCCTTATCCTTTCCCCATCCAAACTCCTTGAAATATAAATAAGTGTGTGTATAAAAGAATTGCATATTACCTTATTTCAAAACTTTAACTGGTGTAACTCTTCGGATTTGCATCTTACCTCTAAATATTTGCATCAATATAGTCAGTTATTGAAACTGCGATGTAGGATAATGGCTGTGATGTATTTGATCTTTGTCTATTACACAGTGCAAACACTGACTTATTTCAACATTCTATTGTTTTCATTCCTACGTTGATTAGTGTTCCAAAGTTAGTCACTTTTGCAGCTCTAGAATCCACATCTTTCACTATTATTTCTATTTATCATTTATTGATTTCCACACCCTCGCTCTACTGTAAAAAATTTTATGTGATCAATGAGTCATTGATACCCTAATAAAATGAATCATGTTCAAGTTAGAATATCTCCAAATATACATTGTACAAGATTACTTCAACACATCCATACCTTGATTTTTATACTTTTATTATCTCAAGAGATGTGTCCACTTCTTGAGGGTCCTTATCCTTGAATAACACCCAACTATATAGCATCTTTGTCAAGATATGTTTTCCATCAGCGTACCACTTATCGTAGTACAAAGAGTACATAGATTCATATTCTTCCTCATAATTACTTGTGCCAATACCATTTTTTTTGTGGGAGTCTTACGCAAAAGTTCATATTTCATGCTGCTCTTTTGTAAGTCCCATACAAATGGTGTTTGTGCATATCTGTGTTTCTCAATATTCTTCTTTATAGATTGTTATATACACACATATGACCAATATCACTGTGAGATATTATCTCTTCCTATGATTCCACATTCGTTTGCATATGTTTCTTCAAACTCGCTTTGTGTTAGGAAGTCTTCATGCTCCTTCATTTATCCTTTTAATTCAGAGTGTATTCTTTGACAGTAATTTTATATATTTTGACATTAGCCTTATCGTTTAACATGAGTGACAACATAAAATCTAATTTTAACTTATGACATTAGTTTTATTATTTTAAATCAATGACAACATAAAGGGTTGAGCACTTTGGTCATGGTGGCTTATTGGCGACTATCCTATTATCATTCTTGAAAACTTGTTTCATGTACCATTCTATTGACTATTTGCATAATATGTTTCATTTTTTTAATGAGGGTTCAATCCCCAGACTATAAGTTGTTGGAATTTCATATTATAAAGAATAGGTTTAGTTTATATATGATGAGGTTTTGAAACCCTTCCATTGATCTTTGTTTACCTATTGCAATAATATTCTCAAAGATATCGTTGTAGACAAATTTAGCATGAGTTGGACTCAATAGCATTAACCCATTAGGGATTCTTTAAACAATAGTTATTTCAATGCTGATCTTCTAATTTGATACTATTGGTCCATTTTGTCACATTTCTATTTCTAATGCCTTACTCATTCCTTTGAGTAGTCGGTAACATATGGTGTTAATTCTTGGCTTAAGTCAAGCTGAATCAACTTTTATCCACATACCTTCATCATTACTAACGGAGTCCCAATTCTTTATTTTAAATTTGATGTTCTTTAATATCATCATTCCTCTAGTGAATCCTAATCTACTTAAATATCACTATTTTAATATTATCATTATTTATATTGACTATGTTTAGTTACGAGGAGGCTTTTATTTCCTTAATTATATTTTTTTTCAGAAGAAAAAATACCAGACCTTGATATTCATATTATAAATCAAAGGACGTCTTATACAAGCAGCCTTCAACCAGGATTCTAGCTAGCAAAATCTATCTGCGTTCTGGGGACCCTATGAGTCAAAAATTAAATACATGTATGGCCATCAACTAGGATTCATGATAGGAAAATATGAAATAACATCATGCCAATAGACCATTAGATCAACATGTTAAAAGATAGGAGAAGGAGATCCTTCTAGCTAGAGAAAGTGGAAAGTCAAGTAAAAGGAGCAGTAAAACTCCAAATGGAAAACAAGCTTATCCATCTTGAGCACAAAGATAAGGCTAGGTGCCTCAACAAAGAAGCTAGCTCAAAACTAACATATTAAAAAAAACATGTGCCCAAATAAAGAAGGGACTAAGTCCCGGCACCAAGATCTAAAAGAGCTGAAAACTCCCTTGATAATCATTCAAACCATCAAAACTATTAGTGAAAAAAATAGATTGAGGAGCTAAATCCAAATCCTTCTTTGAAAGGCAATTAGCCTACTGATTGTGCTCACGATAGATATGCTTGATTGTCAAATGAGAGAAACTATTCATTAGAGACCTTATGTCTTTGCACCATTGGTCCAAGCAAGGCAAATCCAGTGATGCAACATTATTTTCCCAATTAGTGATGACTAAGGAGTCTCCAAAATTATTAAGGAAAGGGATCCCCATAATTTTTGCTACAGCGAGAAGTGCCCAGAGAGCAAGGAGTTCATTCCCTTAACGACTGTTGTGTTCTTATTTAGTTCCTCGGATTTCATGTAATGTATTTTAATTAGTATTTACATGCCATTCACTCAACCTCCACATGACTTTGAATGTATTCAATTTCATACATCCTATAGCTCTCGAATTTTATAATAAGTGCTTAATCAAGGTATAATATGTTTGTATTTTTTTAAGGTACTATCTTCGATTCATTAGTTTTTAACTTATGAATATTCTCTATTGATGCACATGAAAGGAATGCACTTAAAACTATATATTATATTTCTTAGTGGTACAATCGAGGGTTTAAAATGTGCATTGTTAAATTTGTATTCCATGTATATCCTATTTACATAGCATAAGTGAAATGAGTAAAATGATTGTTTTTTAGAGATATATAAATTCTATTATATACATGTATATATTAATTTTTAAGATCGATGCATATAATATTCTAAGTTTAACATTGATACTATCCAATACTCGCATGTATATGAGTAATATATTAGCTTAATAATTCAATTTATCAATTTTCTTTGTTATTTAAAAATGATTTTGTAACAGATATATACAAATTGGCTAGACACAATGGTAAAAGTTATAAGAAAAGGTTATGAAAAATATTGAGATACTTATATTAAGATACCATTAACTATAATAGTGTAGAAAAATGTATATATAATCCCATTAGATCCACATAAAACATCTTTAAGAAAGCTTCTCATTTACTATTTTATAACAACATTTTAAGTAGGTAAATGAATACTTTCTCGCTTGTTAACAAGAAATCGACAATCTATATTGGAACCAAGAATAAATACTTATGAGTAGAACTAAGAATAGAAATAAGAAATTAGTAACTAGTGAAATTCCTAGCTGGTATACAACAGTTGCAAGACAATCGTTGGGATGGCCACGTACCTCCTAGTTCTAGATTATGAAAATAAATTTTAATTTCTTGTGTCGTCCCTAAGCATGCACTATGGCTCCATTAGGGTGAAAAATTCTACTCTTCCAATCCAAAATACTACAATCCCACTTCCCAAGAGGGTCTCTTTTAGTCTATAACTCAATGTCCTCGTAACACAATATTCAACTCACCTATATTCCATAATTCTCAACAGAAGTTTCCTTAGAATGCATACATTAGGGTCGTACAACTTATTAAACTAGATTTATTAAGATTTATTAGGGTAGGAAATTTTCTATTAAAGTAGATGTATGGAGATCTATGGGAAAACCTTACATATTTATGAATATTTATTCAATTGGAAAAATTATATGAAAAAATTGTATTAGAATTCTCTCATGACTCATAAACATTTGATTCTCTCTTTCAGAAACTTGTTAAGAACATAGGATTCCAATAGTATTTATAGTTCAACAACAAATATATACTAATGCCTCATGTATGAGCTTATATTTGTCTTCTACAACACAAAATCCTATTTCTTATTAGTATTTTCAGTCCTTCATATGTCATTAAGAATTACCAAATAATATAATTGAGATCTTCGTGCGATCATCCAAGATAACAAACAATAGAAACATTAATGATATAAACATTATTGACCACACATGTATGATCGCATTAAATTGTTTTGCGAAAATGTCAAGAGGAAATATGAAATAAACTATATCATGCACGTTATAATACAAGTTCTATAAAAGTAGACAACCCTTAACTCGACTATTAATGTACATGGATAAAAAAATTACAATTATGGAAATGTGTAATATCCCGACTTTTGGACGTAACACTTATAGGCATGTTCCTATTGATTATGATGATTATCTTGATGTTTTATTCTATATTGGGTCAAAGACCCCACTGCATATGAACATGATGATATGTTTTATATATATTAGGTGTAATCTAGTTATTGATGATATATGTATATGCTTGTTTGTGTTGGGCATGGACCCTAAATCACATGATTGACAAAATGTCTTGTGTTGATCGAAAAACTCTGGAACACTTGAGTGATTGATGAATTGTGTTGAGCGAGAAGCTATGCAGCACATGAATACATACCTTTTTGTTGAGTGAGAAGCTCTCGAACACATGAAAATATAATTGGATGTGTTGGTCATAATCCCTACATCCTTCTATGTTGATGTTGATCATAAGATCTGTAGCATTGGATCCTTGGCCATTGTATTCCTAGGTGTATTGTACAAGTACATCCTAGCATTTAGTGTTGAGTGAAAGATCTAGAATTGCACTATGTTTGTAACTCCCTGCAATAGGCATTGAGTATGGTCTCTAGTAATATTTAGGGGTTACTGAAAATAATTTAATAACTTCCGAGTGAAAACAACTCAAGAAAAATATTGGTCTCACCATACTTATTTATAAGTGATTAATGAAATTTCAAATTTCTATATTCTCATCGAAGTACTGAAGAGATACCACGTTATATGAGGGAAATCCAACATGCAAGGATATTTAGAGTTGCCTAGCCTAGTAGAACTAAGATACTAGGCTAAGATACTAGGCCCTACCTTAGGAGCTCTAAGATACTTGCTTGTTGGAGTCCATCTCGGGGGGATCCGAATTAAAACCAGGAACGGTCCCGGGTCATGGTTGGGTGGAATGTGGTAGTTCCCAAGTGATTTGGTCATCAAACAGAGGTCAGATATGCAGTGAACTGTTAATGCTAGTTATTTGAGTGTGCATGTTCAACCATTAACCGAGCTTCAAATACTGGTACGAAACCCTTCACTGCCCATTCTATTTTCCAAGAATAATTGTTGGTTTATACTAGGTAGATGATTTCCATTCATATACTAACCATGTTGGTTTGATTCTCTTGTTCAATAATTGGCTAGGGTTTATATTCTTAAAATGCTAACCCTAGGCTATACATTTCAATATATCTTGTATATTACGAGGGTTTATATCCTTAAGATTGTTTCAAATTATTCCAAGTATTTAGTTTATGCTTACTATAACTAGGTTTTGTTATCAATAGTATAATTATATTTTTCTTGGGTTTTAGTACTCTACTGACATATTACATTTGTTAGCAGAGGCTTGTTTCAAGTTTTAATTAAAACTAGTTCAACGGTGAATAAACAAGAATGCTAAATATGACTATTTAGTAACATAACTAGAATATAAATTAAATCCACTAAGAATAGATTATCTCTAAAACAAAGCTAATCAAATCATTGAGGACCTTCCAAGGTCTGTATCCATATTACAAATTAATATTAAAATGCTCCACTTAAATAAAACAACATTATAAATAATCAGAGGAGGCATCATGGCCATCCATGTCATCCTCTATCAAAACTATGTTTAAATACATAATAATCCAGATTCCTATTTAAATAATCCTAAGCACATAACATTAACCAATTAGTAATTAAAACTCTTAAATTTCCAACAGAGGTCACGACATAGATTCCCATGGATGTCCTACACCCAAGGCCAAAGCACAATTTAATAACCATGGTATAAATTTACAAACAGTAATCAATTAGCATAACCATATTGCAGTTCTGTAAGTATTTTGAAAACCATAACTAATACATAATGCATATAAATTAATTGTTTTAATAACCCATAGTATTTACACATGGTAATGTCAAGCATTAATTGTTGTAGGTTGTTTCTATCATTAATAACCACAATACTTCCAATAAAAACATCGAAGTTCTGTTATCCACTATTACATTCACTACATCGCGATCGCATGACCCTAGTATGGTACCAACGCTAAAATACGTCCTCGACCACGAATATTTTAAAAAAAAACACAGAGTTCTTTTACAGTCTAAACACAACAATGAATTCCATCATGGGTTTATAGTCCCTGGCTTCTACAAAACCAATGAATTCATAATTTAAATAACCAACTACTCTGGTTCAAATCATCCTTAAAACCGATCGTTAAAATATCTAAAGTAACGATACATCAAAGCTATCGCAACCACTATGGTAAGGCTCAAGCCATTCACTGCCTGGTCTCTCAACACCCACGTTGTTCACCAATTACAACCCAGTAAAATACTCAACACGCAGAACTGAAATGAAGGAAAATTCATGTGCTAAAACCGCTTATTAAACCAAACAAAATAATAAGAAATGTAACCATTCAAGCTTGGACAGTGAGCATGTCGTGAGCCAAGGCCATAGATGGCATGGATTCACCTATTTGTTTCCCTTAAAACATAACTAGGTAGTAATTATAAATGTGCACAAAGTTCCCACGAAGGCATGTGCCTCATCCAAACACAAGTATTTAAACCACTGTCGCAGAATAAGTTTTCACACAGTCACATTATTAAACCATTAACATAGAATTTACATTACATAAGTGACTGTAGGAAAAGGACATGAGTCTTTTATTATAAACGCATAATATATTCATCTTACAGAACAGGGTAAAATTGCAGTGTCTCCAGACAGTCACTTCTGAATCCAAAACAATCTCTCTACGGGCATGCCAATGGGATATGGAACCATTGCAAGCAATGGTGTAGCCCATGGATCAAAGGCCCAAACCATTGAATCATTAAAAACCCAAAATTTATACACAAAACAAGAGGAAGTGCGATTTTTCACTCCATGGTCGAAGCCATTGAAACATTTAAATAAACACAAGTCTGTAATCATATGCCCGAAGGAGAATTTTAAACCCCATATTGAAACCCCAAAACCAAACAACGAAGACATCACTCAGTTGGGCCGAGAGGTAACAAGAATTGGCTTATTAGAAGGCTTACCATTCACCTTTGCAATCATACAAGAACCGACAACAATCTTTGAGCCACGACTCTCTCCACAGACCCCAACACCTACAACCATCTCCAAAACTGATGAGAAGTATGACAACGATAAATTGTAACAATGCAAACTGTAGAAATGATAAGATCCCGAGCGAGGATATTACCTATAATCTCATAGAGGTCACTTCCATTTTCACCTTGGCAGAGAAAGATCAAAACCCAAATCAAAATGAAGCGAATTACCAAACCATCGTGTGCCCAAGCCCTAAGCTTGGGGTTCTCATGCTCTCCCAAGAGCATTGAACACACCAGCTGGTTACCACTAAATCCATACCAAAACCGATCTCCATAGTTTAAGTTTCGTTGCATTACTATGTATGTCCACTTCCCACACGAAGGATTAAACCCTGCTATCATATGGTTTCTACCATATGTTATATTTTCTCCAACCCAAAACCTTGACGCAGATCCTATAATATTACATGGTATGCAGTTTTGCAAAGTCTCATTTATACATAAGTATGCGCTAGTCTAAAATAAAATAATTCAAATCTTAAGTATAAAGGTAATGTATAAGCCATAGGTTTACAGATTAGGGTGTTAACCCCCTTGGTATCAAATTATCAATGATTAAGGACCATGGAATCTGAAGTATGCCATGGTAACATCTCTGACTAAAATGAGACCAAGGTCCGAAGAAGTAACCAAGTTATGACCTTCCAGTAAAACAAGAAATATGTTAATAACTATATTAAAATAGACATAAAGTGTAATTGTATAGATTGTATAAGTATCACATAGTTAATTATATAGGCTAGATAATTAACAAATTTAAGAAACCCTTGCTACCGATCTAAAATAGTAATGAAGCGTAATGATGAATAGTAAGTGTAAATAAAGACTGAAATGATCCAAGGTCCCTACTAAGCCTTGTGTCATGAGGTAATCCTAGAAGTAAATAAATGAGTTTCCTTTGTTGGATTGAACTAAGTAAGCGTGTGTAACAATGTAATACTTTACCTTTGAAACCGTCATGGGAGAAGAAGTCCCACCACTCCTCCCACTTTGTTTCCACAAACAAAGTTAAGTTAGGACTCCATAATTAACAAGTACGACAATGTAGAAATGACGAAGGATATAAATCCAGTGACGACACATAAGCAACAAAAGTGTAAACATAATACTAATTAGTAAACAACAATACAACATCATAAGCAAAATACATTAAAAATAATGACTTAAAATAAATGACAGAATGTAAGAACAACTTACGGTTAAATAGAGGTACATGAAGTGTACGATACAGTTTCGTAATTGAATAATGTTCCATCTAGGTCCTTTTTACTAGCCTATAATTTTTTTTTTCAATTTTTGAGGACATTACAAGTGGTATGAGAGCCCAGTTTCAATACTAACAGACCTATGGGCACACCAAGCATTCACATAGAGAAAATAAAGCATGTTAATTTAATACGTTACTGACAGAAATTTTTCTTCCATTTAAAATTTTTTGTGTTTTGAGGAAATTTTTACAGCACTGATCAGTTTATGAATACTGAGAAAGAAAATAGTCGTCAAGGAAATATGACCACCCCCACTATGGAAGAGGAGCTGGTGGTAGAGTTAAACTATGATGTTTAAAAAAATTTACACAGTCTTCAAGCTGAATTGAAAAGTTTTAGAGAAGATAGCCTTAACAAAAGGAAGGAACAACAAGCTATAAATGAATCCCTATTGATAAATATGACGGGAGGAAACCCACAAGGTAAACCTACTCTATCCATAAACAGTTCCAAAAGTGAACCTTACCCTAAATGAGCCAATATCCAAAGAAAAGAGGAAAAAGAATGTACCCCTAAAGCAACTAAAGAAGACCATCACAGTCCTTTTAGCGGTGACTCACTTTCTCCAGAAAGAAAGAAGCAAAGGATTGATGATAGTCTTCAGAGGGGATTGCGAAAAATAATATCCCCAACCTATGAAGGTGAAGTAAACACTGGGGAAAAGGCTGAAGAGTTTCTATTGGGCATGAGTAACTACTTTCAGTTTCATACATTAGAGGAAATTTGAGGTCTAAAATGGGAGTCCTAAGGAAAATAATAAAATAATAGTTAAAATAATAAAATAATAATTATTAATTTTGGAGGAAGAATGAAACAAACTACTTTTTGTGTTCGTATTTTCGACATATCTCCCTGTGTTTTTACCCAAATTCTTAGCGGGTGAGCTCTTTGGATGTGTAATTTAATTCTGCATCCAACGAGTACGCACACTACCCCATGTGGAATAAATGTGATGATGATGTCATCATCATGTTTTTTCAAGTATTTCTTGTTTTTGAGGTAGCAGCATCCATCAAAAGTATGCAGTGTGGGTACTCGTTGGATGTGGAAAAATTCTGCATCCAACGAGCTCTCCCGCTTGAAATTAGAGTAAAAACACACGGAGATATGTCAAAAATATGAAAAAACAATAGTTTTCTTTTATGACAAATATTTCAATTCAACCATTAGACCCCAAATTTCCTCTAATGGCTATTCAAGTGAGATGAAGGCTAGTCTTGCCATCTATAACTTGAATGGAAAAGGAGCAAGATGCTGGAGAGATTTATGACACACAAAGAAAGATGAGCTGTGAGAAATATGCTAGGATACTATTGTACAGGAATAAACACCTTATAACCGAAGGTCTGGGGTTACCAACATACTCATAAAACTTGTAGGAAATCAACTCTAGAGTACAGAAAAGGAAATAGGAGGATAGAAAAGACTCACCCGATACAAGACGGTTGATCCTAGCTTTGTCCTCTTCCGCTCTGCTTCTCCTCCAAAGCCTTTTGGGATGTTTCTCCTTCACCTGTCAAGAGTAAATCCTCCAAATACAAGATGATACATGTATATAAAATAGGTTAGCTAAATCATATACAGAGTTCTTAATCATAAGTATTCATCAAACCATGATACATGAAAGACATTCAAGACACATATGGAAGAATGATTCTCTTTATTAACAATAATGAATGAGTTTAGATTACAACCCAACGCCTGAGACAAGGACTCCTCTGCAACCAAAGGATTATGAGTTCCACTGCTCCAAAGACTTCTGAATAGACTCCACCAGCATAGCTTTTCTCTCAAGTGTATCTGATTAATACCCTCCCCAAGGCCTTTATTTATACTTGGTGAAATAAGGCAGTTTCGAGGGTTGAGGAGGTTGAGACAGTTAAGGTGATTATGGTTAAAGGCTTAACAAATCTTAGATAATCATGATTTATTATTTTTAATGTCAAAGGAAGGTGTACGCAGGTATTAATACTGGAAACTCGTGTATGACACGCGAGCTGCTCTAAGGGTAACCCACGTACAAATCTGTACGTGAGATGCAATAATCGATACTCACGTACAACACGCGAGTTGCATATAGGGAGAGTCGCGTACAAGACTTGACATATTTAAAGGTAAAAATAACTAGCTGGATAGAGGATAAATGTAGTTCATAATATGCCCATCTATATTGTTTTAGGCAACCCTCAATCCATAAATGTCCTTTTTTGTGCCAACATAAGGAATGTCGGCACTCAAACGGAGAGGTGCCATTCAGGTGAATAACAGATGCCCCCTAATGTGTGAGGTCAGAGGGAAACGATGGACGAAATAGATTATAATAATTATCTTTGGGGCACTCAGAAATCCAATGGAGCAGAGATATCACCTAAAATAAATACAAAATAATGTCATATACAAAGTCATACTGAGGATGCTATGTTCAATTTACTGGAACACTAGCTCCTTTACAATATTTGAGTACATCATATGTTACGGGGATGAAACCATGTATATTAAAAAGGTGGATCGAAGCCACAATAAGAATGATGAGTCTTCAAAGATCTGGAAGCTGTGAACATGAATAGAACATAATATTGTGTAACTTAGTCCATAAGTGAGGAACTAAGGTCTTCATAAACTATCCCAAAGAACCTGTACAATCCAAGCCATGTGAATAAAGGTATGTTGAAGTCGAACATGGAAAGGATTCAATAGTTTGTCAATCAATAGGTGATAATCAACAATTGAAGCAAAGGAATTCACCAATGAGGGAAGTGAATCCTGAGGTACGATTGTCAAAACTTGAGGTCTTCGTCTTCAGGAAGTACTGAAACGGAACCATGCTGTGATAAGGAAGGAAATAGATCCTCCAATGGATCATAAGAGTGACTAGGAACTAGCTAAAACAAGAGAGACACATTAGATAACAGATATAATAATGATGAGATCAGGATAGAGATCAAACATTGGGTAAAAGTCCTGGAACAATGAGCATGACACAAAGATGACCCAAGGCATCTTTTAACTTATAGATAGAACAACTAGACTTATCTGTCATGTAGGAGACATGATCAGATTCCCCAGGTATAATAGACAATGACGAGGAGTAGGAAACTCAAAGTAATAGCTAAACGAAAAGTGAACACTGAATCATGGGTATCAGAAAAGACAAAAACTGATATGTTCAAGGATGACATGCTGCCACTACTGAAAACAAGAGAAAACTTTTTCCTTACCTTCCCTGTTAAAGTTTAACGAGTCCAGGAAAGTCAACTCGGTTCCCTCTTCAATTTTTAACAAGCTTGAAGAGATGGGAAAATAATGCTTGATAGTGTCACTGATTCGTGGATTTGATGAGCCCAAACTAGTACATTCTCAGTTGGTGTTTTCACATTTAGAGAGTCTGAAAACTCCAAAGAAGACTCCAGGGAGGTCCTTTTTCATCCAATTTTAGTCTCGTGAGGCCAAAAAAGTATAAAACATACCACAGAAGAACTCTCTTAACTTTCGTAGAAGAAAAGATGAACCTTTTTTATACTTAGTCATTGAGGTCCGAAAAAGGTTAAATTCCCACCTACCCAATGCTCCTTCCAAAACAACATAAAATAGCTTGAGTTTTACAAGTGTGAAGGAAAGCAAGATCACTCGGAAAGATCCATTTGATTACGAGAAATGGGACTTACAACAATAAACTTGTTGCTTTGTTCTTAAGTTTTTAACTAGCATAACAAAGACACAAAGTACACTCGGAATATTTTTCATGTTTAGGTCCAGAGCACAAAAAGGAGAAAAATAAGCTCATACCGAGTGTTCCTTTTCCGTAAATTTAGTCCCTCGGGTCCGGAAAAGTGATAAACCTATACCTGAGAATACTCTTCTCAATTCAAAAACAAAAGACAGCGATCCTTTCTCGTATTATTTCGCATGGTCCGAGAAAGAGATAACCTACCACCAATGCGGATGCCCATTCACATATTCTTAACGAGCTTGAACGGACGAGTTAACTCGGCAGTCAAGTCTATTTTGAAGGAGTCAGACCTGGGCCTAAAGAAACTCCATAAGGGCGGGGAGTCCTATAAAAGGATAGCTTGTAAAAAGAGAGTCAAAAGAAGCTCTAATTGGCATGAAAAATAGCTAAAAGGATACCCCTCTACCTGAAACAGTTGAGGCATGAGTACCCAAGAGAAACATAGGCTTGGAAAAAAGACACTCATGAAAAAGGGGTCCTATCCACAGAAGAACAATGGTAAAAATGGGGAACTAATGGTTTATAATACCATAGTCCGTGGAAAAATGTTGAATGATAAGGTTAATACGAATTGAATAAAGAGGCCAAAAATGTATTGGAATTGAAAAAACCACCCTATTGGAGCAACAACACTTTATAATCATGAAAAACCTGTTTCAAAGCAAAAAGCAATATGGTATTAGTTGAATGGATTTTCAAACTATAGAAAAAACCCAGTTAGAGAAATAAAATTTCTATAAATAGTTGAAAATCAAAACAAAACTCATCATTTGAAACTTTTAGCCATAAAAATCAAGTTCTTCCCTCTACCTTTGTTCGATCGTTGTGGACAATCTAACTGACGAAATCAAAATCCGCAAGTCGCAGGTAATCCTACACCCTGACCTCTTAATTTTGATCCTAGCAATTTTTAATTTAGAGTCCAAATTTCATGTTGAAAAGCATCCTGAAGCATGTCATGGCGCGTACGCGGGTTGACAATGTTAAGACTCGCGTACATGCATTTTGTACGCGAGGTGCCTATATAGACAGTCACGTACAGTACGCAACATATCTAACTAGACCGTCATGTGTACTGCATGAAGGATAAAAAGCTAAATATGATCAAAAGATTTAGAATTTTTCTATGAAATTACTGAATCAAATTACTTGTTTTTCTAGGTATAAAGATGGTTCTGGAATGGAGGGAACAGGAGCATGAAACAATGGACCAAGCAATGCTCCAAAGTGCGCCCACTATACATGCATTGCGAAGAAGTGGGCTACTAAAATTATTTTGCACATCACCTATGCGGGCCAATGTCCGCCTGCTTTAGTTCATGATAAATTATTGGGATCATGATTTGGGGATGTTCAACCTACAGGGTGAAACCTTGGAGGTTACTACTGAGGGCATGTATTTCATTATCGGTCTGTCATGAAAAGGAGCACCGATCAACTTAGAGGGCACCGGTAAGGGCGGTGACCCTTTAAGTGTCCAGTACTACATAGATGTGTTTTGCACACCGGGTACTCAAAAGAGAGGGAGCTGTGTCCCTATTGTACATATCTATGACTTTAATCTATAGGTACTTACGAGCACCATCATGAGGATTTTAGGACCCTCCTCATTACATTTGTCTACACAGAACCAAATGAGGTTGGCAGTCGACTGTGTTCGTGGTGTTCTCTATGATTGGTGTTCAGGACTTGTCCCTATCATGAAAAGACAACTGTCTGATTGCAAGAGAGGAAGGAAAAAGAACTTTGGTTATGCAAGCATATTAGTTGCCTTCTTCTTTGAGAGAGTACCAGAGTTAAGCCCTGCCATACCTCTACCGGTCTGATCTCCACGTCAGCTGAGGCTGAGTAGGTGGGGAGACATCTTCCTCCATCAAGGAGGAGGAGACATAGTACATAGTGTATATGATGATGATTTCTATACCTGGTGGGAACAATAGCTACCAACACTGGAGCAGTTTCCATATGCCGGCATGGACTTTTGAGGTGACCTAGACCTAATCCTCCCTCCAGGAGGAGCATGGGGAGAGCTAGGTAAATAATTTTTAATTTGTATCATTTTTCAAATTTTTATGAATTTTAAAATGATAAATATATACATATGTACATGTCTTAATCTTATAAATATGTCAAAATGTAGATATTGGACCGGTCCGCCCTAAGGGGCATCCATGCATATTTGTTCATCCTGTCATAGGCGAATACCTAGGACTAATAAGGGTTCTAGAGGGGAAGTTGGCTAGGCTTACCCAAAGAGTACCTACCTTGCGGATAGAGCATATCCCGACTGCCATGCAGGAGTTCATTGTTGGAGTACCATCGGTCTCGTTATGTCTTTTCAAGAAAGTGGTCAGAGCGGTGCTTGTATAGATAGAGGCTGTGGAGGCTGCGAAGCCGAAGAGGCTGAGGAAGCCAGAGTACAGAGGGACCATGGGGACCAAGGTGATCCAAGTGACCAAGGTGGTCCTGCGTAGGTCTAGGACATTTTGATGGACTACGATCCACATTTTTGTATATTTTGTATATGACGGGATCTGAGGATTAGACTTGACCTATCTATGGACAGATATTTTGCATA
>LPNX010109637.1:428479-487052 GCA_001517045.1 Pseudotsuga menziesii | reverse complement strand
CTCTTGCTGCTTTCTCCTTTGGGATGATCTTTGGATTGGTCTTTGGTGTGGTTCTTTGCTTTTTGAGCAAAGCAAAGTGATTCTCCAGATTGCATCTTCTGTTATTGAATCTTGCAACTAAAACAATAGGAGAAAAAGAAGAAAGAGTAAAGGTGCAGGTCTAAGTCTCTGCCACCTTCCTCAAGCTTTACAACAATGTCAATGTCTACAGAAATACACTTCAACGTAGTCTGTAGATGCTCTTTCACACAGCAGCATATATCATTCAATGGAGTCTCCAATATATCATATACACCAGCAACATGAATGAAAATGTTTACAGACTTCTCAAATTAAACTCCACACGTAAAGACTTATATTCTTCAATACATATGTCGATCATGCCGCATCATATACACAGTAGAGTCGTCACATTAAACTTCATGCATAAAAGTAGGGCAAAATTAGGTTTCCCACTGGTCACAAGCAATTATACCAATAGCACTTTACCTCCACGCAGTTGACAAAAGCTTGAGTCTCCACCAACAGTCTGCAATCACCAATCTTTAATGTATTCATAGTAGCAAGAAGACTATGCACAGTTTCACTCCTCAACCGAATCTCAGCAGAGATGACAAGTCGCAGCTCTCAAAGAATACTTCACAGCTGCACAATCTCTCTTCACCGACGATCTTCAGTATTCAACAAATTCTCAGCTTTGATTACTGAGATCTCTTCTTGGCTGGACGCAGCACTCAGTCTCTTCAGTCGTCGTGGATTTAGCAAAGGGTTGGCTCACAACCCTCCCAGGTTAAACACAAACCCGACACAATTCAGAATCCCAGGTGGAGGATCCCTCAACACCGCGAATGTAGATTGGGTGGCGATTTACAAGAATAGAGGGCGATGGAGTGGATCTCTACCGCTTCTCCCCATGCGAAGAGAAATGAAGTCTTCATTGGAGGAGTCTCTACCAAATGATAAACAAAATCGCAGCACAAAAATTCAACGTGAAAGGATTAGGGTTATGCGCCCACAATAACAGTGAATGGTCTCACACACTCGACGCAAATCCAATTGCACCAAGGTTCATCTGCAAGCATACATTATCGTGACGACAAATACAATAGAATGCACAGTTTCCTCGCCGCTCTCCAAAGGAATTTATGAGACAGCGCAGTCACACAATCATGACTGTCACACACACTTGTTGAGAATGACGGGAATGCTGGGAAATGAGAGAACGCTTTATGTGGAAAAGAGACCGTGAAACAACCTTAGGGTTAGCTATATATCAAAACGACTGAGCAAAAATTCAACCGCTCTGGCAAAGAGCAGTGCGAACTGTGCATAAAATTGGGGGATAATTAATAATGTAGCAACCAACAGACATTGATACCTCAAATTAGAACTGTTGCAAAATAACGCACACACTTATGGCACTCAGGCTGTAGGAGAAATGCACGCAAAGGCAGACTGACAGAGCAGGCAGCCTGAAATATAGTAGAGGGCATAACGGAGGTCTGGCAGGAAGACTGTCAAGATTGACAAGCATACAGGCAGGGGTTATGGCAGGTATCTGCTCTGATACCACTGTCAGGTGGAATAACTCCCGAATTCATCTTATTTCTTCAAAGAATGCCTTTATTTATACATCTACAATGACCAGATCCGAGAGTCTCTTCATATTCCTAATATTTACAATAACGTATAATCCTGACGGATTATATTCCAACAATTTTTACTCTATTTTTAGCATTTATTGTACTATATTTATTGCCGCAATTTTATGCATTAAAAGACCCAAAAATCGAAAACTTCCAAAATCCCTAAAAATTACAAAATTCTTAACTCCAAAAATCGTTGAGTTTTTAATTTTAGCCCTCACTATAAATTCGCCCTAGTGGACTTATCCACGGATCTTGAAGGGCATCCTCATTTTGTGTATAAAAATCCCTAAAAATCATATAACTATAAAAAAACCCTAAAAATTTACATACTAAAAAAGTCTACAAATATTTGGAATTTGCTAAATCTGGTCCACCCATCAATTTCTCCCTAGTGGATTTATCCACAAATCTTGAAGGCCATCCCAATTTGAGCACTTGCATTGGGAAACGTGAAATTGTCATATCCTCAAAGCCCTAACTAGCGTTTTTGCATTTGAGGCCATCTGTCATCTTGCCTTGACCTCCTTATCCCTCTCCCACTGAGGGCACACTTCTCTAAGGTGTCCTTGGGCTTATATTAAATTCATTGGGAAATGTGAGACTGTGTAGCAAATGTTAGATTTTCTTAAGATTAAAGCAATATAGCTTAATTGCATTTATCAATAGGATCACTAGAAGATAGACAAAGCACAGAACGATAACACGAGTATTTTTCACCTGGAAAACCCAAATGGGAGAAAACCCAACAATCTTCGTCTAGAGATAATAATCCCGAGATCAGAGTACAATGAAGAAAGAAAAGAAAAATATGGAAATTCTTTCCAAAGATTGAAACCCTGAAAACAGTCTTCTTTTGTAGTGTATGCGAACTTCTCTCTCTCCCAAAAAACTCCGCACTTGTCTGAGCTGCTTTGTGAAATAATGAGGAGGGGCGCCTCCTATTTATAATGTTTTCCCACTCGTAATTTAATTGGGGCCGACTTCACTTTGGGGAGCAATATAATTTTATATTTCATAATTTTTATTTTATTCTTTTATTGTTAACTTTTCACCCCAAGGCTTACATTGTTCTTTCTAGGGTTTGTATGAATGATTACAATAAGTTCAACTCCCAAAGGAGGACAATAACAATAGCTTTTGAAGTTGCACAAACTCCAACACTCCCTCTCAACAAGGCAGGTATTCTTCGGTCTTCATTAGCATCATGATAATCTGGGTTTCATCTATACATCGATACTGTCTCTATCATCTCTAAACATGCTGAAGTTTGTCTTTATTAATTTGTTCTATTCAAATGTTTGAGAGGAAATATTCTGCTACCTATCCGTCTCTATTACCGATGGAATACTTCCATGCTTGGCTTAGAGATCCTGAACGAGCACACATGCACGACCATCTACTACCTGTTCGTCTCATCTCTTGATGGGGTACTCCCATACCTGGTTGAGAACCTGAACGAGTAGAGGTACCTATGCAATCACACGACCATCTGCTACCTGTCCGACTCATCTGCTGATGGGATTTCTCCCATCCCTGGCTGAGTACCTGGAAGAGCAGATAAACCTGTGTGAACCCGACCATCTACTACCTGTTCGTCTCATCTGCTGATCGGATTTCTCTCATACATGGCTAAGAACTTGGACGAGCAGAGGTGCCTGGGAAAGGGTATGGTAAGTGTCTCTCAGTCACCTCTCCCTCTCAAAGACGGATACGTTCTCTTCTACTCCAAGTCTTCCGCGAAAGTATTCAAATTTAACTCTAGGAATAGGCTTGGTGAGTACATCTGCAGTCTAGTCATCTGTCGAAATATACTGTAGCTCGACCGCACCTTTTTGCACCATATCACATATGAAGTGATACTGAATCTCTATGTGCTTCGACTTGTCATGAAAAACAGGGTTGACTGACATCTGCACACAACTCTGGTTATCACAGTGAATCACGGTTGGCCCTGGAATCTGGCCAAACAATCCTGCAAGAAGTTTACGAAGCCAAACTGCTTCTCGGGTTGCTGAACTAGCAACCATATACTTGGCCTTTGCAGTACTGAGAGCTACTGAGTTCTGCTTCCTACTGCACCAAGAAATAACTGCAGAACCTAGACTGAAACAACATCCTGAAGTACTCTTCCTATTAGTAGAGCATCTGGCCCAAACTGAGTCTGTAAACCCTTGCAATTTCTTGTCACATTTTGAATCATATCGTAGACCATATTCCACAGTACCATGTAAGTATCTGAGCACATGTTTTGCAGCAATCCAGTGAATCTGCCTTGGTTTGCACATGAACTGACTGATAGCATTCACAACAAAACAAATGTTTGGTTTGGTGTTCGTCAGATACATCAAGGACCCAATCAACTGGCGATACATAGTGGGATCAATCAAATTTGAAATTGAAGCAGAATCGGAGTAGCTATGGACTTGCAGTCCAACATTCCAAATCTCTTCAGTATATCTATGGTGTATTTTCCTTGTCCTAGGAAAATCTCTTTCTGCCTCTGCCATACTTCTAATCCCAAGAAGTAGTGCATCAATCCAAGATCCTTCATTTCAAACTAAGAAGTGAGTTTCTTCTTACACCATAAGATAAGTTTCTCATTTTCGGTAAGAAACAAGTCATCAACATATAGTACCAAAATCAGTGGCTCATCATTCACAACCTTGTAGTAAAGGTTGGGGTCTGCATCACTCTTGGTGAATCCCAGACTCACCAGAAATTTGTCTATCCGTCCATACCAAGCAGGAGGTGCTTGCTTGAATCCATATAATGCCTTTTTCAACTTGCATACGTGGGACTCCTTTCCATGGACAACAAACCCTTCTAGTTGTTCAATGCATACTTCTTCCTCAATAAAATCATTGAGAAAGGCAGTCTTGACATCCATCTGATGCAACTTCCATCCCATAGCTGAAGCAATAGCAATGATCGATCTGATGGAAGTGTATCGAGCCACAAGAGCAAATGTCTCATCATAATCCACTCCCTCTTTCTGAGAGAACCCTCTGGCAACAAATCTAGCCTTGTATTTTTCAATATTCCATCTGCTCCATGTTTGATTTTGTATAGCCATCTGGAAGTTACAACTGACTTCCCCTCAGGTCTCGATACAATCTCCCACACATCATTTTTCATGATGGATTGATATTCTTCCATCATGGCATCCTTCCAAACTTGGTGTCTAGATGCTTCTTCATAAGTGGTGGGTTCTGAGTAAATGATGTGACTCATAAATGCTACATAATTGGAGAGCCTTCGAGGTCTTTTTCTTTCACGTAAAGAACCATGTGGGGCTTCATGCCCCTTTGCATCTTGTAAGGTCTGTTGCACCCATCTAGGTCTTTTTCGGCTTATTGCCATATCTTCGGGAATATCAATTGTCGTGACTGGATCAATGGGATTGATGGGTTCATCTTTCTTTGCTAATTCATCCTAAATGGGAGGGGAAGATGATCTCCTCTCCATTTCTTCATCATCAATCTCCATGTCTGATCCTCTGCCTTTCCTGACAACCATTTCCTCTTCAAAGGTCACATCCTTGCTAACTTCAATCTGTCTGGATCCTGGGATATAGATTCTGTAGGCCTTTGAAGATTCACTGTATCGCACGAAATTTTCCTTCTTTCCTGAAGGTTCTAACTTTGTCCTTTTCTCCTTGGGCACATGTATGTAGACTGGACAACCAAAGATTCGGAGGTGACCTACTTTTGGTTTCACTTTTGTAAAGGCTTCTTCAGGAGTTGTGTTCTTCACTATCTTATGTGGGCATCTGTTCTGTACATATACAATTGTTTTGGATGCTTCTTCCCACAAGAACATGGGTAGACTCTAGTCATCAATCATAGCTTTGGTTGCCTCCACAATTGTTTTGTTCTTTCTTTTAGCAACCCCGTTTTGCTGGGGATTGTAGGGAACTGTAAGCTCCCTCTTAATTTCTGCTTCTTTGCAGAAATCATTGAATTCTGTTGAGGTAAATTCTCTAGCATTATCTGATCTTAGGATCTCGATCCTCTTCCCTGACAAATTCTCGACTTGTGGTTTGAACTCCTTGAATTTACTGAGTACTTCCTCGGATTCCTTGGTCTTAAGAAAGTAGATCTAAGTATTCCGTGAGTAGTCATCAATGAAGGTCACATAGTAATGATATCCTCCCAATGAGGCAACTGCCATTGGGCCACATAAGTCAGAGTGCACTAGATCCAAGATTTCTTTGGATCTGCTCTCACTATCTTGGAAGGATTTCTTGGCATTCTTGCTAAGTGCACATCCTCTACATGTTCCATCATGGTCTACCTGTAGCACTGGTATACCTGTAACTATGTTCTTCACTGCTGGGAGAGCTCTATAATTTAGATGAGCTAATCTTCTGTGCCATAGCTCACCCATAATTGTAGAGTTATGGACTAGGGCTTGGACTAGTGGAGTGTTCAGTCGATACAGTCTCTCCTCTCTCATACCAATTACTTTGGATGTATCCATGCGTGAGTTCTTTTGCGAAGCAAGTACTTTTCCATCTGAAAATGCTACTTTGTATCCTTTATCTTCTAAAGCTGAGATGGAAACATGATTTCTTTTCATACCAGGTACGCAGAGCACATCACTTAAGTGTAGAGTATGATTAGATTCTAGCTGAAGGGAGGTAGCCCTAGATCCCTTTATAGTGTAGTTGGCATCATCTCCAAGTACAACACGGAGATGAGAATCCTTCTTAACTACTTCTGAGAGGTTTTCTTTATATCCTGTCATGTGTCTAGATGCACCACTATCTATGAGCCAAGTATCGCTAGTGGTGGGAACAATACTTGATAGGGATGATATGAAGAAGAATTCTGTACGATCTTCATTCTTCTATTTCTTGTGATGATGATCTTCTTCTTCTACATCAGCAGTTGAAGCTTCATGCTTCCTTTTGTGTGAACTTCGACAGCTACTGGCGTAATGACCGTATTTCTTGCACCTGTAGCATTGGATTTGAGATAGATCCTTCTTTCGTTTCTTCTGATCTTGGGGAGGACTTGATCTCTTATCTTGATGCTTGTGAATGTATGGATTCCTTCCCCTTCCCTTGCCTTTCTTGGCATGAGATACAAATGCTTGATTTTCCTCAGGTTGAGTGCCATGAAGTCTTTGGCGTGCTGCGATTCTTGTTTCTTCTTGAGTGCATTCTGCCCATAGCGTATCAAATTTGGGCAACTTGGTCCGACCACTTATAGTTTGGAATCTGGATAAAAGACTCCCAAGATGGTGGGAGACCATTTAAGGTGGTCATAACGAGATCATTTTCTTCAAGATTGGCTCCGCTAGACTTTAGCTTGTCTCGGAGCTTGATGATCCTCATGAAATGTGAGGCAATATTCTCGGACTTCGTCATCTTCATATTTGATAGTTGATTCCTCAATGTGAGGGTCACGTTGATGCTACCGTGTTCAAATAGATTCTTTAGAGTTTTGAAAATCCTCCTTGTCGTCGTCTTTTCTGAGATCTGAGTAACCAAGTGATCTCTAACTGAGTCCACTAAAATCCTCCTTGCTTTGGCATCACTTTCTCCAGCGAGGTTTGTCTTCTTCGGCTTTTGGTTTTGGGACCTTTGCTTTTACAAACTGTAATAGGTCATTTTCTTCTAATAGAAGAACCCTAGACTTCCATGGGATGAAGTTGGAAGGCCCTTCCAAATGATCTTCAACCTTCATGCTGGTCATCTTGACTGCAGATCTGGATTTGGGACCCTCACATGAAAGTTGGAGTTTTGGAAAACTGAATCCAGAGATAAATGCGGCCTTGAAAGGCGAGTTGAGTAGAGGTAGAGTCGAGCCAAAATTGTGGAAAAAGCAGGTCAAAACTAGAAACCCTAATTTCTGTTGCAGCTGTGTAATTAGGTCAAAATTGAAAATTCTCAGAATTGAATTCTTTCTTCGCCAAAAGATGCACCCTCCTTAGAGTGAAATTCCCAAGGCTCTTTTCTGCCAAAAGCTTGAGTGAAGACCTTGAAAGATGAAGCCCTAGTTTCGACAGGTTGTCGACAGAGTTCTGACAATGGCTTCTTCTAGCATTGCTCTGATACCATGTTAGATTTTTCTAAGATTATATCAGTATATCTTAATTGCATTTATCAATAGGATCACTAGAAGATAGAAAAAGCACAAAACAATAACACGAGTATTTTTCACCTTGGAAACCCAAATGGGAGAAATCCCAGCAACCTTTGTCTAGAGATAATAATTCTGAGATCAGAGTACAATGAAGAAAGAAAAGAAAAATATGGAAATGCTTTCCAAAGATTGAAACCCTGAAAACAATCTTCTTCTGCAGTGTATGTGAACTTCTCTCTCTCCCAGAAAACTGCGCACTTGTCTGAGCTGCTGTGTGAAATAATGAGGAGGGCCGCCTCCTATTTATATTGTTTTCCCACTCAGAATTTTATTGTGGCCGACTTCACTTGGGGGGGCAATATAATTTTATATTTCATAATTTATATTTTATTCTTTTATTGCTGACTTTTCACCTCAAGGCTTACATTGTTCTTTCAAGGGTTTGTATGAATGATTACAATAAGTTCAACTCCCGAAGTAGGACAATAAGAATAGCTTCTGAAGTTGCACAACTCCAACAACAAATCTTTGTTACCTATTGTGGTAGATAAGTAGTAGGTTGAATTAACTCCTTAGTAGATATAAAAGTCTTCTTATCTCATTGTTTGACTCCATATAAAGGCATTGATCTTTGTTATAAAGATTGTAGAAAGGTATCTGTTTGTTGGTGATTGCAGGTATCTTGATAGGGATCTCCCCTTTGTTTAGGAGTTACCTGAAGTAGTTGAGAGACTAAGTTGAGTTGACATTGGGTTTAGATCTCTCCCATGCTTACCATTCACTAGCTTATTGCATCACATTGCGGTACAAACCCTAGAATGCTAGTTTGAACGGTAACCCAACCTATGGCCTCGAGATCCATGCAGGCCTTCCCATGCCCCTCAAGATCTAATTAGCATGACATGATAAGATCCCTCCCTCTGAGGCAGAGACCCCTCAAGCCTCAGCTATGGGTTACCTCTTCTAGACAACAACACAGTTGGTGGTCCAAACCTTCTAGAAGTTCTTCCTCTAGACAACATATTATTTGAATTTCATTCTTTTGGCCTAGGATGTTAAGACTTAGGAGAGTTGGATCTATTCCATGATGGAAGGAGCTCATCACTTTCATATTTCCTTACTCCTAGATCTTTCACTTTGATACATCTCCACCCCCGTGTGGGCTCACACACTTGTGATTGAGGGTTTTCTGTGTTTCTCATGCTTCAGCATGGACTTCTTGCGTTGTTCTTCTTCACTTTACTATACTGTTTGCTGTCTTTTATAAGAGACTGTTTGTACTCCTGCTTTGTAAAGATATCGTTATACTCAATAGTCCCATTGACGTAATTCTGCGGTCATTAGTTGGACATTAATAACATTCTCTTATCTTATCTTCTAGCTTGTATTAAGATGTAAGGATGTACCTGCAAATTCATTATATATATATATATATCAGTGTTATTGGAATCGGTTCAGTTCAGGCAAAACAGACCAGTTCGACTGGTTTACAGGGTTTTCCCGTCTGGTCAGGGCTCTGAACTGTTTCAACCGGATTTTGAGCACGAACTGCAAACTGGTCGGTTTTGACTGGTTCTATACAGAATCGTTCGGTTTGTACAGTGCAGTGCTAGATCTGTGTAGGGGGCATTTAAGCCTCTTTGTTGATGTATCTTGGTTCAGAACTTCAGTGATGTATTGCACTCGGTGCTATTTTGGTTATTTGCACTTGTACTCGCTATATATATATGAGAAACTTTGCATATTTGTGTATTACTGTTTTTTGGGTTCCGGTCTGGTTCACATTTTGGGCTTTGCCGGTTCTGATATATATATATATATATATATATATATATATATATATATATATAAAGTTTTATTCACAACATTTAATGAAGAAGTTGGGATGAAAGCAATGATAAATAATGATATGCATAGAAGTATGAATGGCCTAAAGCATAGATAGAATTTGCTTCACAACATGATGAGTTATTAAGTTCCAATCCTTAAAATAGGATAAACATTTCATTATGAACAACAATTATTTTGATGAGTATCAAAATTACATGACTTAAAATTGGCATTGACTTAATAAACCTGGGTCAAAGGTCAACTTAGCAACTTTGTAAAACCCTGCAACATGCTCTACAACAACTTGTCATATGAAAAATATATAAAACATCCAAGTTTTGACAAGATAAAATCATTTATTTTACATTTCATGAGAAATCCAGTTTAGAGATTGTTCATTAAAGACATATATAATGTATTTTCCCTAAAAAATGCAACATAGACATAAAACGAAAATATACAACTAAATTGAAAAGAAACATAAATAGTGAGCTTCAAATATCTTAAATGCTCTAGAATCTATGTAGGAAATAGTTTTATTGTACAAATACCATGGATGGTGGACAATACCATAAATGATGAATAATAGTAAAATTATAGTAACTCCTAAGCTCATGAATGTGAAGTTGATATTCTATCACTACCTCTAATGTTGCTACTTAGTCTATGTTCAAGGCTCTACTTAGCTAATTAAGGTTCTTGTCTTGAAAGTTGCCTCCTCTATTTTGGAAAGCCATCCTTCTATTGGGCCAACCTTGTCCAAGTTAATGTCATCATGGCTTAGGGCATTGTCTAGTTTTTGGTTACAAAGTTGAAGTTTAGTGCACAATTACTAAAACATTTTTCCTTTTTTGAGCTAACCTATCACACGTTTTCGAGTGTATGTGCTTGATAGTCTAGTTATGCTCTCATCAAGAGGAAATATAAGTTTGGCTCAACAATCAAATATTGAGTTGTTGGAGTGTGGATATTAAATCCATCCTACCACTCACCGAGTATATGCGTAATGCCATACAATAGAACTTATAATTAAAGCTTAGAAATAATATGAAATGAATGAGGAGATTGAAGAAAATCACAAAATGAAGTAGACACTAGACAAAAGACCGTTGGGATTACCAAGCAAAGAAAGTTATCTCATAGATTTGTTTTTCTTGAATTGATAGGACATTGTGGGGATAATATGAGCAACACTTTTTTGCGAATTGATAAATCTTAGGCAAAGTGGTCCAGTTATGGACTGCATTCAATAATTTCAAAAGTTGAGTCTTAGAGAAGAACATTTTGGAGGATAATTTCATGGATCTCTTTATGGGCACTTCGGAACATTCAACACGAGGTGCGTCTCTTGGAGCCTAAATCCTTGGATAAAGCTTTAAGTGTGCGAGAGTGTAGAAATTATAATATGGCTACTAGAAGGGTTGTCACTAACACTTGGAGCTATGCTATGTGGGAGCGCCCCCCACCCCCTCGCTCCCGCTCCTGAAGCTCGCTTCCTTCGTAAGCTTGCTCCCAAAACACTCCTAGTTTTAGGAGCATGCTTCCACGACGCTCCTAACTCCTATACTAGGTTAATCATTTGATGACAATGTTATGGTACCTCCCTTCTTTGCCAAGCTACTATAAAAGTTTTTATAGTTGATCATTTGATGATTATGTTATAAGTTATAACTACTAGATGATTGATGTTATATGGTTTAATCCATGTATTCTATAGCTAATTCAACATCCTACATCTTTTTTAGATATAAATCTGTCAAAATATATTAAAATATATACTATACAAAAAACGCTCCCAAAACGAGAGCTTTTGAAAATTTCGCTTTTCGCTCTGCTCTTGCTCCTCGCTCCCCGCTCCCGCTCCCCTCTCCCAACAACATAGACCCGGAGAGATCACAATGTCCCACTCCTAAACTCAACATACAAGGCTAATGCCTCAACAATTGGATGAAAGAAGAACAAAGGGACTATGTTTCAATTTTGATTTTAAGTACAATAACAAGGATAAATGTTGTGAGAAGAAATTATTCTACATAGATTGTGAAGAGGAAAAAGAACAAGAGATGGAACCTTCTCAAGCTCTAGAATCAGAAGAGACTACTCCAACCCTATCTTGTCATGTTTTGGTTGGCATTATCACTATTCAAACTTTGAAGATATAAGGATGTATCAAGACTAAAGGTAACATTGTTGATTAATTTTGGTAGTACCCATAACTTGAATAATGACAAATTAGCCAACTTCTCAATTGCTTTATATATCCAAAACTAGAGTTTCAAGTAATGATTGTAGATGTGTTGATGTTTCTCTAGTTTGCAACACCGGGCAGACATTCTCCTAGATTGGACATGCTTATTTGACTAAGGGAGAATGATACATTTACTCATGGGGCCATGCTGAAATGGCTAGTGGTGAATGGCCCAAGCACAATCCTTCTCCTATTAGTCGTGCTGATTTGACTAGGAGTAAAAAGGCTCGAGGTGCTCTCACATTGCCTGCTCCAGGATGGAGTGATCTATTTTATATAGGGTTGGTTTGACTTATTTACAAGTCTAGTGTGTAATGTTTCGTTTTGATAAATAGGGAATTGACTGAGGACATTTAATATCGGGAGCATATTAGAACAATTATTCAGTATTATTAAGTCATCAATATAGTAAAGAGGGCCATCAGGGTTATTATCATAAAGCATGCAGATCATGCAAGCTTTATTTCTTCAGTCTTAAAGTCAATGAGAAATTAGAATTGCATGCATGCAAAAGTAAAGCGCAAACCCTAAAAGTGACATGCAAACCTGAAAGTTTATTTAGTATTATTAAGTCATCAATATAGTAAAGAGGGCCATCAGGGTTATTATCATAAAGCATGCAGATCATGCAAGCTTTATTTCTTCAGTCTTAAAGTCAATGAGAAATTAGAATTGCATGCATGCAAAAGTAAAGTGCAAACCCTAAAAGTACATGCAAACCTGAAAGTACATGATACATTTACTCATGGGGCCATGCTGAAATGCCTAGTGGTGAATGGCCCAGGCACAATCCTTCTCCTATTAGTCGTGCGGATTTGACTAGGAGTAAAAAGGTTTGAGGTGCTCTCACATTGCCTACTTCAGGATGGAGTGATCTATTTTATATAGGGCAGGTTTGACTTGTTTACAAGTCTAGTGTGTAATGTTCCATTTTGATAAATAGGGAGTTGACTGAGGACATTTAATACCGGGAGCATATGAGAACAATTATTCAATATTATTAAGTCATCAATATAGTAAAGAGGGCCATTAGGGTTCTTATCATAAAGCATGCAGATCATGCAAGCTTTATTTCTTCAGTCTTAAAGTCAATGAGAAATTACAATTGCATGCATGCAAAAGTAAAGTGCAAACCCTAAAAGTGACATGCAAACCTGAAAGTACATGCTAAGCTATTTAAGAAGGGTTATTGGACCAAAGAAGATATCTATTATTATTATTGTTGATTTGGAGCTTTTGAGCAGCAGCACGACGTGCAACCACGATAGTTGGGGTTGAAGACGACGTCTTCAGCTAACGAGGGTTCAGCAGTGCAACTATCTTCTCTAGTCTCTTTCAGGATAGACCATCCAGGTTTATCAACAACATTCATCGTATTCATCCATATCCAGCAATTGAGTATCCATCGAAAGATTATTTGCAGGTTTATGTGTGCAGTTGGAGATTTAGCGGGAAAACCCCAAGGTATTCACTGGGTCTCTGAATCCCAGTCTATCTTCCGCATGTCAGCTTCATCTTCATCATCAGGGTAACTCTACTGCCTTGAGTGACTATCAACCATCAGTTTGCTCATCCAGAGCAGTTATCAGCAGATCCGGGTGGCTGAGGGCGTGAGCACCAGACTTGTAAACCAATTCGCTAGGGCACTTGGAGAGGTCAGAATCTTTGCATGCTTCGGTCATTCTCTCCGGCACAGGAAGATCTACATCCCGACAAATTCTTAGTCCCATCAGGCACCTCCTTCAACAAAAACGTCAACTTTAGCTGAGGAGAGGGTTTCGTGTTGTCGGGCGGTAACATCAGAAAGGAAGCATCGTTACTTCACCAGTCCAGCTCTTTATGCATGCATCTTATCTCTGGAGTATTATCAGCTTGATTATCAGTGGTAAGTGTTGACCTTCTTTCTGTAAAATCTTTGCCCTGGTTTAGCTATAATTTAGGGCCATTGTTTTGGCACCTTGGATGCAAATTTTATTTCAGTGTTCTTGCACATTTGGAGAGTACAAATAAGCCCTAGAATAGTGAAACAATAGAATATCAGTATGTGGGATATTACAGTGGTATCAGAGCATGATCCTTGCCAACTATGGGCACATAACAATTGAATAAAGTGCATGTTGATGCATGCTTGTACATGCTAAACCATGTCAGTGATGTTGGTGAAGTGCATGTCAAAACAAAGGTTTTTCTTTACCAACTTGTGAGAACATGAAGACAATGAGAAGGAGCCTGACTGGAAATTTGCAGAGGTTAGCAACATTGCAACACTTTCCTCGATATTTGGAATATCTAGCCTTAGGTGCTGAGGTATGTGCAACATTGTCCTTTCAAGACTATTACACCATCAAGTTCGGGAGCCAACCCAAGGATTTGGATTAGGATTTCCTTAAAAACATAATTGGAGGAGTGGAGAAAGATGAGCCCGAAGTACAAGTTGATGGTGAGCTTGATTTGGAGTTAACAGTACATGATGAGGATGTGCATGAGGAGATAGCATTAGAGCCATCCTATGAGTCTAGCGACATGAGCACATTCGCTAGTTAGATTGTGGACAAGCCGTGTGATGAGTTGGAGTTGGTACACTCTTCATCACCTACAACAGGAGTGCAAACAGTTATGACAGGCGAAATACATGAGGTGCAAGGCAAAACAACTGTTGAGACAATGGGCAGTCACACATGGAGGTTAGGGAGAGTTTATACATGCATGAGATAGAGCTAAAGAAAGAAGATTGAACGAGTTAAAGAAAGCATTCTAGCAATGAAAGAGAGGACCAAGATACTTCGAGACACCATATTACAGCAAGGTGTTGAGCTTACAGTTCTTCGAGTTGTATGTACCAAGTCAACGGTCAGGCTTTCTAGTATTGAAAAGCAGTTAGATTCCTTGATGGGGCAGCAGAAGAAACTTACTATTGCATTTCAAAGTAGTCCTCTTCAGGAGTACATAGACAAGGCTTGTAGTAGCTTGAGTCCACATTTGCATAATGGAGAATGGTTTTTACAGGTTGGCAAGGATCGAGGAATTAGGTAGCAGTATATGAGCATTCCAGTTGAAATCAGAAGGGCAGAATGTCAGCTTGGTAGGATTATTCCTTGTGATGGTGCTTATGGACGAGGTGCTTTTTGGGGGTTGGATGGGAGAGAGATTAAGAGTTGGTGTCCTATCGAGTGGGCAATTCTTGGGAAGACATTCCTAGCTAGGGGTATAGTCCCAGAAGAGCCTTGGGATATTTGGGATGAAAGATGAGCAAGTTTGCATTGGGATCTAGGTGGGAGACCTTATGAGGGTTGGATACAATGTTTATTGATGGCGTTACTTGGTAGTCTACAGATGCCCCTTGTGTCGATACTACGCAAGGTAGCGGTGGATGCATTTTGACCTCTGCAATTCTCAGATTGATTTGGGACCCTGGGATTACAGTGACTGGCAGTTTAGTGGTTGCTAGAGGATGCTTTCAGGAAATCTCTTCTGATGGTACCTCGTTTACACTGTGATTAGTCACTCTACTTATAGGAGGCTTCCATGGGACATTTTGTGATGGTACCGTGCAGTGCAGTGTTTTGAGCAGAGGGTGCTACAGATCTCCTAGAATAATTTGGGACACTGGGATCATCCCCGGATTTAGTTGGTTCGGTTGATTGATTGTGGATTTGCGTTGGCATTGCTTGAGGACAAGCAATCTTTGGCGAGGGAGGACTATAATGTTCCGTTTTGATAAATAGGGAATTGACCGAGGACATTTATTACCGGGAGCATATTAGAACAATTATTCAGTATGATTAAGTCATCAGTATAGTAAAGAGGGCCATTAGGGTTATTATCGTAAAGCATGCAAGCTTTATTTCTTCAAACTTAAAGTCAACGGGAAATTAGAATTGCATGCATGCAAAAGTAAAGCACAAACTCTAAAAGTGACATGCAAACTCTAAAAGTACATGCTAAGCTATTTAAGAAGGGTTATTGGACCAAAGAAGATATCTATTATTATTGTTGATTTGGAGCTTTTGAGCAGCAGCACAGCGTGCAGCTGCGGTAGTTGGGGTTGAAGACGCCGTCTTCAGCTAACAAGGGTTCGACAGTGCAACTATCTGCCCTAGTCTCTTTCAGGATAGACCATCCAGGATTATTAACAAAATTCATCATATTCATCCATATCCAACGATTTAGTATCAACCAGAAGATTATTTGCAGGTTTATGTGTGCAGCTGGGGATTTAGCGGGAAAACCCCAAGATATTCATTGGGTCTTTGAATCCCAGTCTATCTTCTGCATGTCAGCTTCATCTTCATCAGCGGGGTCAGTCTACCTCCTTGAGTGACTATCAGCCATGAGTTTGCTCATCTAGAGCAATTATCAGCAGATCCAGGAGGCTGAGGGCGTGAGCACCAGACTGGTAAACCAATTCGCTAGGGCACTTGGAGAGGTCAGAATCTCTGCATGCTCTAGTCATTCTCTTCGGCACGGGAAGATCTACATCTCGACAAATTCTCTGTCCCATTAGGCGACAAATTCTCAGTCCCATTAGGCACCTCTTTCACCAAAAACATCACCTTTAGCTGAGGAGAGGGTTTCGTGATGCTGGGCGGTAACACCAGAAAGGAAGCATCATTACTGCACCAATCCATCTCTTTATGCATGCATCTTATCTCTGGAGTATCATCAACTTGATTATCAGTGGTAAGTGTTGACCTTTTGTCTGTAAAATCTTTGCCCTAGTTTAGCTATAATTTAGGGCCATTGTTTCGGCACCTTGCATGCAAATTTTATTTCAGTATTCTTGCACATTTGGAGAGTACAAATAAGCCCTAGAATAGTGAAACGATAGAATATCAATATGTGGGATATTATATAGTGAATGGTGAAGATGTAGGTTCAAGAGACCTCTTGTGATAGGGGGCTTCTCGATCGGTTTACTCAACATTAGAGCTCTATATGAATAGATGTGCATGTGAGGCAAAGAATAACATCAAAAAGGCTCATGGACAACTTGTCTAGAAAAATAGAAATGCCAAGAAGGCAAGTCAAACCATTGAAGAAGTCTTGGAAAGCATTAAAGAAGCCCTAGGAAATATTGAAGACAAAAAGTACAAGTCGACCCTAGAAGAAAAGTATAAGTCAACCCCAAAAGTGAAATGAAGGTGACTTGAAGTGTATAAATGAGTGGTCAAACATTTCATTTCATCATCACAACACATCATCTCTTCTCAGCTCTTCTAGTGCATAGATTTTAAGGAGGCCTAGCGAAGGTACAAGGAGCATCTTGTTGAAGGTTCTTTTCATCTCCAAGGTTTCACTATCTTGATCTAGGGTTTCTTTATGAAGGGCACACTCTTTGTGCTAGGTTTTTTCTTCATGATGGTAATGTACTTGTAATATTGGACTGGTTTCTTCTAAGAAAACTTGGCTGGGTTTTATCCCAAGTTTGGGTTTCCCAGGGTAAATCTTTTGTGTCTACTGGGCATGGATATCTTTCTAAGATATTTTGTTTCCGCTGCAATTTAAAGTTGAAATTTTCAGTGTGTAATTATTCAATGAAAAACAGTGGGATGGAATCACTGATTGAGATCATTCGTAAGTAATTATCAGATCTGAAAATTTCAAAATTGTATTTCTACTACTATATGAAAATACAACAAGATGGAGGTACAATAAATTGTTTAGGGAAGTGCCATAGTATTAAGCTCACTATGGGTAGTTATTTCTTGGATAGCCCATTGATTGCATTACATATGGGTGGTGCTGATTTGGTGTTATTGTCCAATGGTTACAATGGTTGGGATCAAGGGCTTTTAACTTTTATTCACTTTTCGTGAGATTTTCCACAAAAGGCAAAGAAATTGAACTCAAAGGTATGCAAAGGAAAGCATCTAAAGTGATACGCTCTAGCACATGGAAAAGTTATGAAAAAGGGATACTTGGGAATTATTGCACAACTATGCTCATTGGATGTTCAAAGTTCAAACATCTAAACGTTTTGTGCCATTGGATCTCCAAAGAGTTATTGCCAATCATTCCAATGTATTTGTTGGGATTCCCAAAGGTCTTCCTCCTGGAGATCATGATCACGGTATTCATTTGATCTCGAGGATTCTCTCACATAACATTTGGCCTTATGAATATCCCTAGGCCTAGAAGATTGAGATTGAGCACATGTTTCAAGAAATGCTAGAGGCTAGCATCATTCGTCCTAACTAAAGAGCTTTCTCTTCACCAGTGGTTATGGTTTACAGAAAGGATTTTTTATGGCATACGTGTCTTGATTGTAGAGATATCAACATGATACCATTAAAGATAAGTTTCTTATTCTTGTCATTGATGAATTGTTAGATAAATTGCAGGGAGCGATTTTCTTTACTAAGTTGGATCTTTGCTTAGGATATCATCAAATTAGAACAAGGCAAGACGACATTTTCAAAACAACGTTTAGAACACATGAAGATCATTATAAGTTTTTGGTGATGCCTTTTGGCCTTACTAATGCACCTTCAACATTTCAAAGCTTGATGAATTCTAATTTTGAACCCTTTCAAAATTTTTGTTGGTATTTGTTGATGATATCCTAATTACAACAAAACTTGGGAAGAGCATGTAGAACATGTTGACATGGTCCTAAAACTATTGGAGGAGCGACAACTATATGCAAGGCCTTCCAAGTGTGCTTGGGGTTCGGGAAATGGAATATTTGGGTTATATTATATCTCACGAGTGTGTTAAGGTGGACACTAACAAAATTTAAGCTATGATGGAACGTCCAATTCCTAAAACATTGAAGAATCTTAGGGGATTCTTAGGATTGATAGGCTATTATTGCAAGTTTGTTAAGAAATATGTTCAAATAGCAACACTACTAACATAGTTATGGAAAAAAATGCCTTTTCTTTGACTTGTTATGCCACATTGCAGGCATACTTTTACATACATACTTTTGCTTCAGAGCATTATTCATTCTAGAGTATTGAGGCCCATATTTGCTGCTTTTGGGCCTTCTTGTGATTTATGTTGATGAGATGATATGATGATTATGTGATATGTGCCATTTTGCTACTGCTATGACATGCCATGATGATATATTATGTTATGATGTACTACATGTTATTGCTGCCACATTTGATGTATTGACTATGTTGGAGGAAACTTGGCACCCCCCCACGTTTCCAGCCCGTTTCCTGACGGAAACTCGGAAACCCGTACCGTACAGCAGGGAAACCCGTTTCCAATTGATGGGGACCGTTTCGCGTGTTGGAAACTCGTTTCCTTAAATCGAAAACCCGTTTCCAAATCGAATTTCACTAAAATCCTGCGTTTCCTTCCACAGTCCACCTAAAACACTTGTTTTTTTAATTTTTTGGGTTTTTGCCTTTTCCGGCTATGGTTTTAGAGGCTTTTATACTGTTCTTTATGCCTTGGGTTTGTTATAAAATAACACCCATGCCTCCTTTTTGCCATCACGGCTTATCCCCAACGCTCATTGGCAGCTCACGGTCCATTGGCATAAGTTCATAACTAATGGTACATTGGCATAGCTCAAGGCTTACGGTTCATTATCACGGAACTTTGGCTTTAGTGTATACATTATCTTGGGCAGGATAGCTCATCCTCACGGCTCTTTGGCAGCCCATGCCTCCATTTCCAGCTCATGGTGGTGGTGCAAAGGTCACGGTGGAGGCTTAAGAAGTGGACACGGTGTTGGCAGCTAGTTGGGTTGCTGAATATTGACAGTGTGGTCACGGTGGTGCCGTTTTGTTTTTTCCAGATTAGTGGAGGATGAAGATGAGCCCGAGCATGATGACTATTAGTCTTCGGGCTTCAGCTCATGTTTTCTTTGTATTCTCATTGTTCATGTTGATGTAGTATTGTACTTGTAGCCTCATATATAAAGGCTGATTTTGGAATCTGGATATATATGTAATAGCGGCTTGACCTCATTTTGAAGGTTGTTTTTTGGCTATTTCCACTTGCATTATGGAATCGTTTATGGGTAAAATCATTGTGTTGTTTTTGCAATTACTACTTAGTACTTGCATTATGGATTCACTTATGAAATTATGAATAAAAATGTTAAATGTGATGTTGAATTTAATCTGTAAATATATATATATATATATATATCGCATTTCTCTGTTTCCTAAATTTTGGGGGGTCACGTTTCCAATGCGTCCCCGTTTTGGAAACTCGTCCCCGTTTCCCCGTTTCGTGCAACTTAGTGTATTGATTATTTGATGAGTATAGTTAGTAGTATCACCCGTAGGTTGACGAGAGTAGTAGATTCTTGATTTACTTATGTACCATTCAACCAGGGTAATTCTTGGTCTTTGCAAGGATATTTTGCCCCCTTCTTCGGGTCCATCTTTGACCATCCACACATCATCCATTATCACTCCATTTTTTGGTTTGCATCCTTTGGCTGAAGATTGATAGATTAACACTTGACCTCCCCTTTGTGACCCCTTCACCATGAAGGCTTCCTTGTCATCCTTTGTATCTCGGGCATGTTTGTGTTGCAACGATTGCTGTGAGCCTGTGATGGTTCAAGAGGCTTCTTTGTAAATCCATGGGGTTAACTGCTTATCAAGTGGAAAGAGTTGCCATGGAGCAAATCCTCTTCCTAGACCTGAAACATGAAAGGCTCCTCTCTCTTCAATGCCCCAAAAAGGGCATTTGAGTAAAGCTCCCAGTCCAAGACTCCTTGTACCAAAAAATCAAAAAGAAAAAGAAGACTAAGTCAAATTGCAAAAATCAAGCAATCAAAAGAAGCAAGTCATACTTGCATGTGCCTTCAAATAAAATAAAGGCTAAGGTCTCCAAAAGAAAGATGTACAAGAAGAAAGAGTCCAAGAAATTAAAGAAGACAAGTCCAAGAAATTAAAGAAGTCAAGTCCAAGAAGGAGATGGCAAAGCGAAAGTAAAAGTGGGGAAGTTTGATTGCCAAAGTTAAAGGAGTAGAACCTTCTTACACAACACCCATTTGTGAGATAGTTTCCAGTAGGAAATTTTTTGGCATTGATGTCAAAAGGGGCAGATCAGATTTGAACTAAGTCTTCAATAGGCACCAGAAGCAACCAAAAGTTGAAGATCTACAAGCTCAAACCCAGGCAACTCTGATGAAGACAAGACAAGTTAGTTAGCAGATTTCGGGAATGATACTACAGACAACTATACCTTGTTCAAGCTTATATGATTATGATAAAAGGAGCATTGCTGACCTCTAAGTCACACGGTTCGGGTTCGGCAAGGATTAGGTTCGGTTCAGGTTCGAATTTTCCGTTGAGGTTCGGATGAGGTTCGACAATAGGTTCGACTATATATATATAAACTTTCTTCATATACTCCCCCTTAACTAATTTTCTACACCCCATGGCCCATAGGATTCAAAGCACTTAGGTCACTATTCATAATTTCGTCATATATACTTTGTTGTTTATGACATTTCTGCTTACAGATTTGTACTTCTCGGAGTAGGTTTTTGTGGTTTAACAACGGATTTACATGCTTCCCAAAGTAGTAGTTTGTTCTTAGGGGTAAATTTATGTTCTTACTTGTTGTTTGGTGTGTTCTATGTAGACTACAGGTCTGATATTTCAAATTACAAGAGCATTTAATTTATAGACAACATTAATAAATAGAGAGCATTTAATCTATAGACATCATAAATAAATCAAGAGCATCTAATTTATAGACAACATTAATAAATAGAGAGCATTTAATCTATAGACATCATAAATAAATCAAGAGCATCTAATTTATAGACAACATTAATAAATAGAGAGCATTTAATTCATAGACAACATAAATAAATAGAGAGCATTTAATTTATAGACAACATTTAATTTATTGGTATTGTGTGTTTTTTTTTAATTTGAATTTTTTTTTTCAGGAAAAAAATTGAACCTCGAAATTTTTTTTCCTTTAGGTTCGGGTTCGGCTTGAGGTTCGGCTTTAGGTTCGGGTTCGGCTTTAGGTTCGACATTAGGTTCGGCTTCAGGTTCGACATTAGGTTCGTCTTTCAGGTTCGGCGAACCTGAACGGATTTCAATTTTTTTTTTGAGGTTCGCCGAACCTCGAACCTCAAGGATTAGGTTCGGCGAACCCTGTGACTTAGGCTGACCTGATTGAAAAGGCTGATTAGAGAAGGGTTAGTCCCTCACTGTCAAAGTTGGTTGAGAATTATGCAGAATTACTACTGAAGAATCCTCTCACAAGCTGTCAGCCTAATCTGAGGTATGGAAAAGCCTAATAGAATTTGAAAAAGTTCTAGAACAGTGCATACAAGCCTAATCCAAAGCTTGCAGATGTAATCTGAAGTTTGTGAATGTAATCCGAAGCTTGCAGGTGTTTATAATCAGAGCAGAGGTATAGCAGGTTCGTGAGAGATTTATACCTCGTACAGCTGTGGTTTCTGTAGCAATTAAAAGAAAAAACCTGCTTAAAACTCCTATGTATTAAATAAGGTAGTATTGGACCTGAAAGTCCTTATACTGGTCACCAAACAGCTCCAAAAATCAGGTTGAATGCTCAAATGTTGAAGTTTAAAGGTTAGCATCCCTAAAGAGTTACACATCAAATGTTTGAAGTTAAGTTTTTGAAGAATAAGGGTCAGAAGCCCTTAAACTATGGAAGTGGAGATTAAATGAGCAGCCCTCGAATTGAAAATAAGAGGAGTTTTATCGGTCTTGAGAAATTAAATTATATTTTTTATTATTATTTTAAATTGACATTGGTTGGTTCAAGATCTTGAGAAGAAAGTGAATCAATGGGTGTAAATAGAAGAGATGAGAGACTTGACTAGTATGCTTTTTGATGTGAACATTCCCTGGGTAAAGTGGCAGTGAACTCTGAGGTCTAGCGATGAAGGAAGGCAAGATTGCTGTGGAGATAATTGACAAGAAGAAGCTGCAGAAGTATGTCGAGATTTGATTTAGAAGGACGAAATATTTGATGCTAACCAAGAGGTCGAGGGTGTCTGACAAGGAAGAATTTCGGTGGAGTGTGTTGTGTGGAGTGTATAGAACCTCTTCTTCAGCAAGTAAACAGTTTTTGTCTAGTGACCTGTGAGTCAACCGAGTGAATCTGAGGTATGTACATTTGTGGAAAGGTTTACTTGAGAAGCTAAGCAAAGTTGTTGTTTGAGTATTGAGACAGATATCGGGTACAAATTAACAGAAAAGAACAGAGAAGTTTCTTATTGTATTCATCGTCAAGAGGGTGGAGGGGTGGTGCAAGGAAAGGACATATGTCCTTAACAGGTTGAAGCCTGTTTCAGGGTGTAGTAGCACTCTATCAGTAGCAGCTGATTCTCCTTAGAGGTTGTTGCTTCTCTCTAGTTGTAGCTGGAGCATTTCAAGGTGTTGGAGCACCCTTTTGTAATTCTATATTTATTCATATATATTGACACTTTTGGATTTCCATTTTAGTGTTCATTTGTTGTTTATCTTGTACTGATCCTGTTAAAATATATACATACATATCTATCAGTTGTATAGAGAAACTAACGCAATAAAGACTGAAGTTTTAACTAACTTTGGAGCACTGATTCACCCCCCGCTCCCCTTTCAATGCTCGTAGTAAGTCTGTCATTTCCCTATTGTTTTCCCTGTTAGTGAAGATCATAGAGTTTTCCCTTGTCCTACATCTTGATTCAATCAATCACCTTTGACCAAAATTTCACTTTTCTAACCTTGCTCTAATCCATCTATAATTCACCCTGAAGAAGAAAATAGTCCTTGTAAATACTTAGATGTTATCATGGTATTGGTTAATTGAAAATATTCTTTCTCAAAAACCTATTTGAAAATATTTGTGGTGTTAGTATATTATCATGTATGTCATGACTAACTATGTGAGACTCAATTGGATGATCATTTACATCTATATGTACATGTCCATGTGGACACCCTTTGCTATTGGTCCACCAGGGACACCTATGATCATAGTACAACCTCATTACATTGCTACTGAGATGTCATCAGGTCTTCTTCAGAGTTGTTGTGTTTAGTGCTAGTTGCCAATGTTGTATAGTGGCCATGAGGGGCTTATTGCATATTTTTTGTGGTACATGGTGTCCTGTGATTCTGAGCACATATTTGGATGCCCATTTGGCCAATGACCATGTATATGACTTCGGATTAATCACCACTTTCTTAGACGAGTCTCTTCCAAAAAGGTGGTGGGCCTTTTTCTAGTGTTCTGTAGTCTTGATTTTCATTGATGTGCATAGGATTAATATACTCAAACATTTTCTAGATCTACTGGTGGATTTGGATACCCATTTGGCTCTACTTTCATCTCATATGCTTGCATGTTAGAACTGCTCTCTTAGTTTGGTAAGAATTCAGGAGTCATTCAGTGCAGTGCCGACGAGCAACTTGAAAGCTTCATCAACGTGCATGACAATGATTCAACCACTATCTCCACAAAGACTTGGCATTTTTGGGTACCCATTTGGCCCTTCTATCCATCCTAGCTCTCAGATGCCAAAGCATTGTCCTATTTGGGTGTTTTCTAGGCACAGAGGGGTTTTACAGGCTTATTTAAATTATATGGCAGATTAATACATGGCACCACTAAGGTTTTATTTAAAAAAGACCTAAATTGGTTCTAATTTGACATTGAGGAGGAAAAAGTGCACTTTGTATTCTATTTCTTTTGAGATTGCACGTTATTGTTTTTATTTTGAGAAATACTACATTTTCTCAAAGGGGTCGATTTGCCTAAGTGGCACTTGGGTACAGATGTGGAGGCATTTTTGTTGATGTGGCACATTGGCACATATTTTCAAACTTCTCGGGATCATCTAGCGTCCATCTCAGACCCGGATTAGATCCCAGCCATCCATTTCTATGTTTTCACTTGGATCGATTGTCCCTTGCTTGGATCGTGTGGCTCAACAATTTGCTCATTGATGGCTAGATTGACGAACGCTTTGATCAAGGAAGGTAACCCGTGCTATTGGCACCACGTTTTAGCTCCTCCTGTGGTTTTTGCTTTTGGTTCCAAAGAAGATCCATGGTATTTGATTATTTTACCATTATTGACCAATCAAGAGATGAATTCACCCCACTAAGGCACAACGACTATTGATCTAGCACAACCTATTCTTGAGATCATCACTCATTTGTAACTACTTTTTGACTACATCTTCAGCTAATTTGCCTTCATAGGCTATAAAAGAGAGGCTTGAGCTCATTGGTAGGGGTCAAAATCTTGGAAAAAAATAATACTTTGTTGGATTATTTGCTCTAGTTTCTTAGGCTCTTTTGTTGTAGCATGTATTGTTAGTTTCTCTCGTTGGTGGAAGGAGGCTCTTCAGAAGGGCCCTTGGTAACAAATGGTGTTTTATTTTGCATTTAGTATACTAAGTAAATAATTGCTGCAACCTTATTTCTTATGAATGATTCTTGGCTTATTAAGTTATTTGATTAGATTGCTGCAACCTCTTTTCTATTTATCATAGATTCATTCACTAAATGCATTTACTAATCCTTTGATGGTGGTTGTTTAGGAATAGATTGCTTTGCCTCTTGATCTTTACAAGAATCCTTCATAGGTTGGAGTGAGATCAAATTTTTATCTTTGGCTAGCAAAGGAAAGGGACTGCTTGCCTTCACTCTCCCTTTAAGACTACTCATCTATCTTTTCAGGTTGCTAATGAGTCCATTGCCCAACAATTGTTTCCCTTCAAGGCACTAGATTTATTTTTTGGCAGTTTTATTCATTTTCTATTTCAATTATTCTTCCAACATTATATTTTCTAATTATTTTCTGAAATTTTTAGTTACTTGGATCTATTACTTCAAAGACTCCTAGGGGAGCTATTCACTCCCCTTCTTCGGCTCATCATCTCATAATTAAGAAATACTAGGGAGCTAAACCATTCAACACATCATAATATCTAAATACAACACAGCAATATCTAATAATTTCTTGTGTTTTAAGTTTAAAGTCTTGATCCTAACTAAGTGATACAAGTACCTAACTAATAGGCTGCTCTAGATATTCTAAAATTTTGGTTCCTATTAGTTTTATTTGCTGTTATAATAGTCAATTTTCAGATCTAGAAGTTATAACAAACTTTAGTGGTTGATTAGCTCTTGATTTACATACTAACATTCTGTATTTGGGTAGATTTATACTTAGATACATGCTCACTATTGTTAGTCATCTTCTAAGCTAATTAACATTCTAATTTTTGTGATTATATTAACTTAGTGCTTTCATTAACCATTCATATTTTGCAAGTTGATCTAAGCAAATAACATAGTAATTGGTCATTCCACATAATTTCACTCTCACTTTGGCTATTCGCTCCATTCGGTAAATCTAGACAACGGTTGATGTGTAAATGATGAATATGCTATAGCCTATGATTAATGAAATTCACATGCAGTTAGTCTCATTCACTTCACCTTCTATGATTTGAAGGACTAATATCAATTCACTATCCTGGTAGTTTGAATGGTTAATCTCAAGTCTTACATGTGAATGCTTCCCTGATCCATGTGAATGTGTTTTAATTTTTGTAATTGCGAAATATTGGCTTGGTAGCAATTTGCTTTCCTTCATTTCTTGAGTTGTTACTAAATTTTATCATGTGTATATCATTTCATTGATGTAATACAGTAATAGTCCACGGTTGACCATTGAAGTTATCATATCTCACTCATTACCATGGAGTTATATTAATCTTTTTTACATAATACATGCTTAAATTTTGATTTGGAGCAATATATTTTTGATAAATAATCATTGAAGAGAATATATGGCTTTGGAAAAGAGGATTTTTGGGTAGAAGATATGATCCAATGTCTATAAATAACACCAAGGAGTAACATGGTACTTGAGAAACTTTAAAGGAATAACAGGAAATGGTTGCCCTATGGTAAGACTCCTAAGACTTGGTAAAATAGTTACCGAGTGAATGTGTTATAGGCCAGTTGTAGAATTAGCTAGATGTGTAAATCAGACCAGCAAAGAAGATACTCAATAACTGGATCAAATCAAAGTCTAGAAGTATAATGCTAAGACCAAATTAGTCCAACTCGCCTCCTTGATGCTATCATTTAAGGGAATGATAAATTATTTGATAAAATGCAAGAATAGGAGGATGGATTTGTTTAGAGAAGACCCTAGCACAAAGATAGATTACTGCAAACAGGATAATCAAACAGATAGAGCACACAACACCAAGCAAAACAAGCATGCAAAAGACAATGAGAAACACCCACTTGGTTAAATTTGATTGTGAGATCAGTGCCTACACCTAGGGCGCTATGGAGTCAAATGATAGATTTGCTTAGGTTGTAGATTAGCCCCAAATGCAGCATCTAAGTTTTAGCCAAGAGAAGAAATGCCCATAACCCCACATGCAATAACAAATGTTTAAAATATTTTATTAATGAGCTGATCAATGGTTTTCAAATTTGCTATATCAAAAGATATGGGTACTCACCTTGTTCCGGATGCTTGAAGGAGTTCCCAGTCACAAAGACCACACTCCAAGCCAAGGCCCACTTGTTTGTCGAGTGACTTCAACCTGCAAACCACAGAGAAAATAATTAGAGAAGTTGATCACACTAACTAATTGATAAACTCAATAATTTGCAAATTGAATTAGCAAGAAAGAGAAACGAGTTGCAACAGCAAGAAATTCAATAGCTTCATAACTCGATTTCATCCATAGGTAAAACCCTTGTCAAGAGATCAAGTCATCCCAAGGCAATTTTCCCTCTCTCCTGCAGAAAATTGACGCAATAAAAATTCGCCAAGGTAATGAAATGATGAGATCTAGCAGTAGGAGTGTGGAAAGAAAGGAAAGTCAATCCAAATCATCAAGAGACAAAAGTTTTGCACCAATTTTTTTTGATATTATTCACTGCTGTAATGAGCCAAAGATCCTTACAAATGAGAAGCTCACTCTCTTTTAAAGATTGAGAGTAGAAAAATCCCTAGCTCTTCCTTATAAGAAATGGATGAGATTAAAAGATGCCAATACATGATTAGTGGTTGAGATTTAATCTCATTTAATCTTTTTTACATAACTGGAAATGGCTATCTAGTGGAGGGGGGCGAATTACCTCCAATCGCCCAAGTACAATGTTCAAGATACAAGATAGATACATCAAATGACTTGTTAGGGGATTCAAGTTATTACCTAGGTGATTACATTAAACTTTAATTTCATTGCCTAGCTCAATATCTAAGTCACAAAGTGATGAAGTCAACCCCCCCATGAAGATGAGCTCAATGTGCTAAGTGATGACAAGTTGTAATGCTAGGAAAAGTGGTCCAAATGTGTCTAGGGGACCATCATAACATAACCCAAGTCATATTATGCAATTCACTTATTCCAAATCATACATCAAAGACCTTGATCATTTTTAATTTTTTAATTTTACGCTGGAATAAAATAATTAATCACGGAGCTTCGCAATTCTTCATCTTTCCTTGTTCGGATTGAAACTCTGTTGCATGAATGGATTTGTAGACCTCAAAAACCATGAGATCCACTACTCATATGGCCATAACCAATCTGATATTATCTGTATGAACTTAGGTATGGAGCCATCTCCAAATATATTTAATTATATAGGCTAATTATTTTCTGCAAACCTTAGGGAAATAATTTAATTCAATGTTGAAAAAGTCGGCATCGGCAAAAAGTCGGCAAGGGTCTTGAATACAACTTCTCGGCAACATCGGCAAAAGTTGGCAAACATTAAAAAATACAAAATACATTCATTTTTTTTCAGAATTTTAAACATTGAAAGCAACAATAACATCAGATAAACACATTCGAACATAAATATGGAGAAAGCATTGATATATATCATCATCATGTAGTCATGCAAAATGTAAAATGATACATCAAAGTCGATACTGTATCATGAAACATCATAGTTGTCCAATCGAGGACTCAAAAGTGGATAACCAATACAACATGACATCACATATATAAATGTATCCGAGGAAAACTAGCATCTAGCTATCTAATACCAATGCTCTCTTCCCAAGTTTTCCATTCGTACTTCATATTTTTCCCTACTCCAATGATTAGGTTTATATAAAGGTTTTCATAAATGCTTTTTATTTGTCCCTCCATCTTATGACTTAAACCTAATTTTTGAAAGGTATATTTTATTGATTTGGTTGTCAACCATTAAACGTATTTCTTGTTTTGTATTGGTGATAAATCATAGATGTATTTTTCACTCCTCCCAAATTGAATTTCCGACATGAGCCTCACATTTAGCCCTAACTCGTCTACCACTTGAAACATTGCTCTCTTTTTCCTACAATGGGCTATGATGATCACTCAAAATATGTTTGCTCAAAAAATTCCCTAATAGTGAAAAAAGTAATTCAATTACCATTGTGATATTTGATAAACAGATACCAATTTTGTATAGATTATTGTTGCATGGTTTGATCTTCAAATACAACAAAGTTTTGAAATATTTATACGGTAGAGGAAAGGTGTTAGTATACAACAAAATGGCTAAAATGGAAAATTAGCCATTTTAGCCATTTTAGCAAAAATGGAGACTTTTTGGAAAAAGTCGAGACTTGCCATTTTAGCCATTGGGTTGCGACTTTTTCAAAAAAGTCGCAATTTTTTGGAAAAAGTTGCAACTTTTTGAAAAGTTAAAAAGTCGAAAAAGTCGCAATTTTTTGGAAAAAGTCACAACTTTTTGAAAAGTTAAAAAGTCGCGGTTTTTTCTCTAAGCCGATTTTCGGCTTAGGGAAAAAATCACGACTTTTTAAAAAGTCGGTGATTTTTCGGAGAGTTTTTCAACACTGATTTAATTAAACCTATTAATTCAATATTGCCTCAAATGATACTTGAAGGGGTCCAATTGGCCTCTAATGGAATATATGATCAATGATAAACAATAATGAAGCCCTGCTGTTGATTTGGCCCTTTGATTATGTCAAACTGGGGTTTGATTAAGTCAAAAGGTAAAAATTTAACCAAGACTTAGAATGATGGAATAATCATATAGAATGCTTGCAAGAGGTGTTAGTGCTTTTATCATGAGGAAAATTGATGAACAACTACATGCTAAGTCATGCCATACATAGTGATCATTTAAAAAACAAGTGTAAGACAAGTATCAAGTATAGTAAAGGACAAGACTAACTAGTTTCATATACATGTTCTTGTCTATACTAATCGCAAATGTAATGCATAGATCAAACCTCTCCCTTGGGTGAAGTAGAATGGATGATAATTATGGGTTTAGTTAATGTGTTAGTTGACCATTGGATAAGCTTGATTTGCTTTTGAAGAGATAGGAATAAAGGACTCTCTGTGACATTTGTTGGAGTGGCAGACACTAGGGAAGCAGAGTGTCTCACAAATGGATGAAGTGCTTAGAGGCCCCCCTTTGATTCTAGCAAGCTTCCCCTTTATTTCACAACTTATTCTTTTCTTTTCTTTTTGAATTTTCTTTTTCTTTTGACATTGATCTCTTTTGATATTAATTTGAAGTACATTTCACTTTGAAATCCTTTAGTTAGCTAATGGCTAAAAGGTATCGGCCTTGGATAGCTTTCTGGGTCCCAGTTACGACACGGCCTTAGCTCCGCTGCTAGCCACTGCCCATAGGTGCGACGAAGTTGCCACAATAATGCCTTTTTAGGGGCAAGTAGGATTAACCTCATACATGGAGGATTACCTACCCTTACTGCCACCCTCTTAATGAATGCTTTGTCCTCAAAGCATAATAGATTGGATTCTCTCTTGCTGAGTATGCTTCCTTGGTGGCATCGTCTTTGTCCTCATTTGGTTGTAAATGCTTGACTTGGCTTCTTATTGGGAATTTGGCAAGGTTCTTTTGTAAGGTATGCATCATACCTTGAAGTCTTTTGACTTGGTCATGTATCGTAAAATCTTGATATGTTTTGGATGTAAGATTGCTTTACCTTGGTGGTTGCATGATTCATCGTCCTTTCAACGCTTTGTCCTTTAGTTGTAATTACTCATTCTTGATAGCATGATCTTCAACACCATAGAATTTATAATGTTGTAACTTATTCTTCGTAGGTATAGGTGAAGTTGTAAGTTTTTCTTCTTGTTTTCTTGTTTTCTTGGATCTTAGAAGCCTTTCTGCGATGTAGCCGAATATATTTTTCACTTAGTGGTTGTACTTTGTTTTCTCGAGGAGCAATTTCAGCTTGCGGCATGTCTTCTTCTTTTCTATTATGTTGGCTGCATGAGATTGAAGCTGATGATATTACTGGTGATGCTTCATTATCAAATGTTGATATGTTGATTTTAATGTTGTTAGGTTGACTTGTTCTACCATGACCTTGTTTGTGTACCAAGATCAATGAGTTGGAATTTTTGAGCATATTTTTGTATGTTTCGGGCTCTATTGTTGACTCATCTTGTTTTTTAATTGGTGGGTCAACTTCTTCTTGAAGCTCACTAGGCTTTCTTGATGCCCTGGATTCTGAATCACATAGATGTTCCTTAGTCCATCTCTTATCACATCTACTACAAATGTTTCCCCTTTTAATTAACTCTAGCCATTGTATTTGGGAATCTTTCCCTTGGTCATCAAATTTGTTCGTCATTATTTTAAATGTATCTATTAATCTCTTGATTTTACACCCTAACTCATTTTGTGACTTCATGGTCTCCTTTATAATTAATATGGGTGTTATTAACTTCACTGTCACAATGACAAACATGTACATTGGTTTCTTCATAGTAACCCATTGAAAAAGGTGTGTATATATTTTATAAGGTAAGCCGACCTTATGAGATATTCCAAAAAATTAATCTTTACGGGAACACGAACTTAGGATACGTCCCGTACGGATTGGTGTACAGAATATGATGGTGAAAAGGCGGATGTGCACGGACAGCAACGCTAACAAATACGGAATAGGACACGAGTACGGCGATGTACGGAAAATAACAATTGCGGTTAGAAGTTAGGATGGATGACAGTGCAGAGTATGAGATAGAGAATGGAGGCTGCACAGAAGTGATATTGGCAGCTGGGTGTACGGCAATATTGGTGGCTGGAACGTATGGGTTAACTGTGCTGATTGTACAGTACATCGATTTGTAGATTGTGTGTAGGTCTGGGTTATAATGAATTTAACCGACTAATTGGTGGCCAGATTGGCTCTAATACGAATGTAACAGTGGAAGCTGTAATAACTGAAATATTCTGCAAATAGAATTGAATTGTATAAAATATTTATTGAATAATGAAATGATAAAAAATGATACAATGATCCTTCTGACGGTATGCTTTTATAAGCATTGACTGGTCAAGAGGCCAATAGGTGTGTTGCTTGACTTTCCATTTAATGCTTATTAATTCTATTTTTTTAACTATTTAATTATTTCTAATTATTAATATTTATGTTTGTAACAATTATTTTGGCTTGTTATTTATTCTTTCTAGTTCTATTTGTCTCCTGTATATACATCAAAGACTCATTTGAAGGATTATTTTGTATTGTGCCTTTCATATATTGTAAAAGGAGGATGCCCCTAAGGAGAGGCTTCTTATTCATTCAGTGTTTCACTCAATTTAGGCATGGAACTACTTCATTGGTTCCTTTTTATGCTTATTTAATATTAAGTTATTTGGCTATTTGGTCCATAACATAGCCCATCCAGCGAAACCCCAATTACTTAAAGTCTAATTACCCAAGAGGTCATGGGATTGAGATCTTCTTGGTTACTAGCGGCTAATGCAGCTGGCAGTTACTACCATCATCCATTTGGAAATGTGAGGAAGAGAATAGAATCCAGAGAAATGATTCTTCAGAACACACACACACACACACACACACACAAACATATATATTTATATTTATATTATTTTCTCTTCAAACTTCAATGCTTATTTCCTACCTCAATTTTGTTTGCAAAAGATTGAAAATTAAACTCTACTCATTAGATGGGCCTGTTAATAAATCTTCAAGGTGGACCTCATTACCCACATAAACATTAGATTGGAATCCAATTTTACAATTTCATTAATATCTCTTGTCAGAAGTATTTTTAATATTTTTAAAATCTATGACTACACATGGTCCTTATTGTCTAAATGCAATATAGTTCTGATAAAAATTAAAATATTTCAGTTGGATTTTATTATAAAAGTTGTATTGAGGAATCAGCAGTAGTTTATTGAATTTTCCAAGTAGTTTGTTGAATTTACAAACAACTTTCTTTTCTGATGATAGTGTAAGCAAGACATTTTTAAACACTGTAAATTTGGTGCCTGATCTGAGGCAGTAATGTGGGCAGACTTTTCTTCGAGCTGTGTGAAACAAGATTTGGAAGTGTTTGCACCAAGAAGTGGGAATGAGTCTTAAATAGTGTTAGTTGTTAACTAGTTGTATTGCTGATTGCCTCAATATACACAAATCCTTGTGGAGAGTCAATTTGCTTTCTGCTTTACCATGGATCGTTGAAAGTAATTTGAAACTCTATTCATTTTCTTTCACTTTCAAGTAAAGCCAGAGGATTGATGTGTGCACTTGAGTTGTTGATGATGCATTCATAGTGATGCATATCTTGGTATTAATTAGATACCAAGATAATCACTGCATGCATTCCTGTGAAATGCTGGTGTCAGCTTGTTGAATATCTGGATTTCTATCTAGCTAGGTTACTTTGTTTTGTTTTTGGTTGGGACTTTTGTGTGTGTCTGTCCACTGATATAATGGTAGGGAAAAATTATGTTGTAGTGCTGAAAGTTCCTTATAAAGTGATTCATTACAAGAACAGTTCTGTGATCATGCAATTATTAGAATATTTTCTTGGTTGAATTTTTTCTTTCTTTCTCTTTCGGATTTTTTGTTTTGGTTGGGTTGATGGGATTATTTGCTAAGCACGGTACCAGCATTTATAATATCGCATCTCATATGATGTGCTTTGTTCATGATTGTAAATTTCATGTATGTCTTTGCTTTTCAGTATTGAAGGTAGTTGAAACTTGACATCCTGAAATTCCTTGCATGAAACGCGGTAGCTTATGTCCTGACTTCAGTTTGTTATGGTGTTCCATCCATCATTTGAATATGTGCTGTGTTTGCTGTAGACATTCGTTGGCACTCCATTCTGGATGGCTCCAGAGGTTATTCAGAACTCAGATGGATACAATGAAAAGGTGTGTGTGCAATGCTACCCAATGCTATGTCATCTGTTGGTTACGTTGTTTTCTCCTTATATTTTAGTATTTTACTGTTTTTGACATGTCTGCTGAAATAATACAGGCAGATATTTGGTCGTTGGGCATTACTGCCATTGAGATGGCTAAGGGAGAGCCTCCATTTGCAGATCTTCATCCAATGAGAGTTCTATTTTTGATTCCTAAAAATAACCCCCCTCAGGTTTTTCCTTGCTTGTTTTTCTTTTGTTCTCCTTTGTCATATGTAGGACATACATGTGCATGTCTCCAAGTGGTATGAGCAGTTCTTTCACCGTTATCTTTAAAGCAAATTCAACAAGCATTATTTTTAGGCATGCTGTTGTGGATTGACATGCTAGATACGGCATTTTATTCTTGTGATACAGCTTGATGACCATTTTTCTCGCCCTATGAAGGAGTTTGTTAACTTATGCTTGAAGAAGAATCCTGCTGAGGTATATGTTTGTAACTTTGTAATATCTTGATCCTTGTGGATGTTTGTCCCAAATATTACAGATTATGGTTGGAAGAAGCAGGATTATAGAAATGTTTTAAATACTGGTTGTATTAGATGTGCAGGCAAATAGGATTGTTTTCGGGGTTTTTCTATTTCACTTACTAAAATCAATTTGGATACCCGAAATCTTCTAAATTAAAATGTTAAAACTCTAGTTTTATAGTATGCTAGAGTTGATCGGCATAAACTTCCTCATGCTTGGTTGTATTTCTTTAACAGAATTTTCAGTAACTATACAGCAGTCTGCTCATCCCTAGGAAGGTGGTTGTTGGAGATAATTTGGTATATTTTGATTATGAACTTAGAACGGATGGTTAGTATAAATCTCTTAATGAGTTGGAAGTTCAGATATGCAGACTCCAGAGAAGTTGTTTGGATGGTATCTGAAATGTTTACCAATTACCTAACTGATGTGAACCTTGCATTGGAGACATGTTGGAAGTGAAGGAGATGGTGATTCTCTTCGACCATTACTGGGGTGTCAGTCCTTTTTGTAGGTATTCTGGAAATTATCGTTCGAATATTTGAGGGTTTATAGTAGTATAGGTGTCTTTTCTGCCTAAGTTTGATTGTGTCTATATGGGTGCCTGATTAGATGTCTACATTCTTGTCCTGGTCTCTTCGCTAGTTCTCTTAACATTAGTCTAAGTTCTGCAACCCAAGCGTTACTGCAATTAGAGAATTCACCATTTTATACTATCATGTCTATCCCCATTGCCAGTTCAATTTAACATGGGAAATGCAATTCTGGTTGGTGGCAACATTTGTGTCAGAAAGTGGGCAAGAACAGAGCCAGAGTAGCCTGTCCAAGTGCCTAAAGTGCAATTGTCTAGGTGTGGAATTGTCTCTAAGTGTAAGCATTTGGGTAATCATTGTCAATTGTCTATTTGGCTAGAGAAAGCAATGCCTCTGGAAGTTTTCATTTTGATTGATTGATGAGGAAATCGAACCCAAGAACCAACATAGCAAATAATTGCTTGTGTTGGTGAGGTTACACATTTGTGTAATGAATTCATTGAACACTAGTTGGCAAAATATCATCAAATAGTGAAAGAATTCAAAGACCAATTATAATGGTGTGAAGATGTTAAAACATTTTATGTTACATGCCCTATGCATGTTGGTTTAGCAATGTAGTTATTGGGACAACAATCAAGCAACAGGTAAGGAGAAATTTATTTCGAAGTTAGAGAGAAGACATGGAATGAAGAAGATGAGAGGAAGCTGAAGGTTCCTGTCAATGATTGTAGAAAAACGACTAAGTTCAGACCTCTGTTCACACACAGCCACTAAGAACTTATGTCAAAAACTTAATAAACCTTCGATATCAGTCCTCAAGAGTAAACAATAATCATACACATTTATTGACCAATAAATGAGACAAGTTTGTAGGCTGATATACTGTTTAGAGAATACATTTGCAGCGGATAAAAGTTTAAAACACAAAACAGCAGACTGTAATATCACATTAACACAGACATTTTGGTCAAACTTGACCCTGGAAAAACCCCACACCTTGGGGAAACCAGTAAGAAAGAATTTTATTATGGAGCAGCAGTAATACTCAGGACAATACAGCTATAAAATTTACAGTACAGGCAGACATACTTTTTGAAATCTGAGCCTAAATATCACCTTGAAAACTTTTCACTTGAAAGCTCGGAGAACATCTCTCCAGCACCTGTCATGTGTCTCGAAGCTCCACTGTCAATATACCACGTGCTGGTGGTGGATGCACTGAAAGAATGGGAAATCAACAAAGAATACTCCCTCTCAATCTCACTGTCTGCACCGGTGATGATGGATGCTCTCTCTCTATCAACATGTCCTGTATAGAGAGAAAACTCTCTCAAATCTAGATGTAAACTCCTCAACCTCTGCTGAAGCTGTTGTCTACTACTGCTTCTTCTTCTTCTTCTTTGGGAACTATCCAGCATAGTGCCCAAGCTTTTGACAAGCAAAGCACTTTACAGCAATGTTATCGGAACCACTGGCGAAGCCCATAATGTGAACCGGACCAGAAATAGGATCAGAACTGGCAAAAAACCGGGTAAAAAACCGGCTGACTAAAAAATACATAAAATATTCATATTTTGTGAAAACATATATATTCATTTGCATATATATATGAATCCAAACCATTAATACAGAAATATGCAAAGTTTCTCATATATATAGCAAATATGGGTGCAAATATCTAAATTAGCACCTAGTGCAATACATCTCTAAGGTTCTGAACCAAAGTACATTAACAAAGAGGCTCCAAAGTACATCAGCAAAGTTTATTTTCTGGTTTTTAAAAAAAAATTTGAGTTTCGTGAGCCTCCAGTCCAGACTGGCCGGTTCTGTACCCGGTTTGGAAAAAAATCCGGTTTTATGATTTTTTTTTGTTGACTGGACTGGCCAACCCTGTAAACTGGTCAGACCGGCCGGTTTTGCTGGTTCCGATAACACTGCTTTACAATGCTCAAGTCCTTCTTTTGTCCATCCTGCTACTTAACCCCACCCTTCTTGGGTCCCTTCTCGAACTTCTTCTTTCCCTTGGCAGTCAAAGCCACATTCTCCTCATCTTCCCTATTAGTAGAAGAGCTTCTCTGCACAAGACCTCTCTGGGTCTCTTCCTGAACAAAATCATCCCAAATTCTGTCCTAAGAAGGCAAGTTCTTCGTGGCTACTACAGCCTCCACAAAAATAGCCCAAGGCTTTGCAACCCCATTCAAACCTGTCTGCATTAGCTTAGAACCAGGAACAACCTCCCCCACTATTGCAAGCTCATCTCTCACCTGGGAGATCCTATTAAGGTAGGGAATCACTCCCTCAACTTTGGCCATCTTGATACTCTTCAATTTCTCTCTCAAAACCATTTTTCTATTTTCATTAGAGCTTTGAAACAAGTTGGTCAAAGAATCCCACATTTGATATGCACAGGTTTTACTAGAGACGTGTGGGATCACATGATCTTTAACTGCATCTAGAATAATCCCTCTAGCCTTAATGCCCTTCTTGTTGAAGGCAGAAAGTGCTTGTGCATCAGTGGAAGCAGGAACAATAATAGGATTCGTTATTGTATTGTTAGCCACTTCATCCCATAATTCGTTTTCCTCCAATATAAGCACTAGTCTAGCTTTCCATGGGACAAAATTCCCAGTCCCATCAAGCCCATTCTCCAACCTAAGTCCTGGTTCCATTTTAATGCAAAATTCAAGTCTCAACAAGGTGCTTCCCACTGACAAAAGAACTCATTGACAGTCTGAAATTTCTCAGTGTGTAAAATTCAACTCTTCTCTAACAAAGCTCTAATACCATGTAAAAGTTTTCTCATTTCCCCAACCCGGTTTCAACCACCATTTTTATCATTGTTTAATGCCCAACCCAATTTATTTTCAGCTGCAAATTAAGTCATTGCTCATAAACAATTTATGACTGAAACCTAAGTTGCTAGGAAACGTTGGTACGGGGAGGAGTACTGGTACGGGGACGGCGACGGGGACGGGGACGCCACTTTTTGAAATAGGGTACTTGGGTATGTCGGGGGTACTATATATGTATGTATATATGTATATTTATATATGTATGTGTGCATGTGTGTGTGTGTTAAAATTTATAAAAATAAAACATTTTACACTCACATCATAAATGCATATTTGATATTTCTAAATTCAACGATACATATAAACATTGGCATTGAAAATTTGAAACAGAAAATAATAAATTTGATAAATCATATCAACTAAAAGACCGAGGTTATATTAATATAATTAACAACATAAAATATTATGTCCATGATACCATGAGTTCAAACTTCATTGCCATACTACATCCAAAATTTGCCTAAAGACAGTTTTAGACATGAAAAAGAAAGTTCAAAACAGCAAACATTGAACATGAATAAGATAGTTGATTTGGCTTCCTCAAGCCATGTCATCAGCAGCCTTAGGATCAATGTCATTAGCATCACTAAGGTCCTCTGTCACGTCGTCACTGGAGTAGTGAGCATAGTGCACTAGCAATGAGAAATGCAGGTTTAGGTACGGGACAAGGGCCCACAGAACATGTGTTTTAACTTTAGTGTTTTATTATTTAATTTTTAAAATTTTGAACTTCAAACTTTGCAAATTGAATCATCTTGAACAACGAGCTAAGATAAATTGTCCAACGACTGTACCGGCCGTGTACCCAAACACGTGGTACGGCGTACCAAAATCCACTCGAGTACCCTATTTTCATACATGAAGTACCCGGTACGTGAGATTAAATTTGGGTACGGCTGGGTATGGCTGGGGACATACCATTGAAGTACCCAAGTACTCGGTACATGTACCCGGTACTGGTTCGTGTACCCGACCCCCCGGTACGGGTACCCATGCAACACAGACTGAAACACATGACGAATTTTTATAACTTTAAATGGACAGTAATAAAACACATTCACACATGAAAAATCAAACTCAGAAATTTTTGGTCAATTGACCTAGGAAAGACCGCAACCTCCGTGGAAGACTTGTTCTAGAGAGAGAAATTTATTTTCTGCAATAAAATTATAGTACAACAAAAACAGAGATAAACTTATCTCAACCACAGTGCTCAGCAAATTGACTGAATTCAGAAATTTTACAGTTACAAGTTCTGCCAACAAGCTTCCTCGAAAACTGTGCTAAACTGACATAGGGACTGCCTTGATTTCTGTGTCCATTGCTGTACCATATGGACTGTATGGACTGCCTTGATTTCCGTGCTTGCTGTACGGACTAATGAATTGTATGGAATTGTACGGACTGTACCATTTGCCTTGAATTCCGTGACAAAAAAACTGCCTCAAAATTCGTGCCCAAAATTTGCCTCAGGATGTCTGCTATACGGAAAAATGTTCAGTTCTGCTGTATGGTCTTCGGAATCGTGCCCTCTGCTCTTCTCTCTCTGCCTGCAAATTTTCTCTTTCTGTGCTCTCCAACTCTCATGAAAAAACAAAATGAGACTCTAATGCCTTCCCTTGCCTTTTTGGTGTCTAAGTGAGGAAGCTGAATGGTCATTTAATCCAAGGGCCCAAAATGAATTAGATGGATGGATGAGATTAAATGCACTTTTATTTCTTTCTAAAATTAATTTCACTCACCTCACTTAAATTGATCAAAAAGTCATTTTATTCTTTAATGTGAAAAATAAAAACTCATCTCAAGTTATTAATTGCAAGGGTCACTTTAATTTTTCCCATTTTTATGACCTAGGCAAAAGTCACCAGGGTAACACTTTCCTAGGTACAAAAATCAACATTTTTGTCCCTTAACAGCACATTAGACCAAGATGAACTTAAGCTAACTCTTAGTGAAATGTCCAAACAGTTTGAATCATTGAATTTGAATTTTGAAAATTAAATCATGAATATCAAACTAAAATGTCGTATGTTACATTGTTCTTATCATATTTTATATTCTTTAACCTTTTAATTTCAAATTATATGTTTCTATAATCTACATCCTGTATTTTACTATTTCCAATTTTAACTTTCTAAACATTTTTCAATATTTTATTAATAAATATGCATATACGTATGAGTGACACACCCTCTTTGCTCACACTCCCTGCACGGTGCACCCAAATTTCAGAACAAGCCCACCCGCACCCATGCACTCTGGCTACTTTGGAATATTGTTATAAAATGGAAGTCTGAACATTTGCTTAATGTCAACAAAAACATAAAAAGCTTCCAGATTTTCTACTTGTAGTTTGGTTTTGCCATCTTTCCCTGTACTATATGAATCTTCTTGAACTTTTGGATAAGTCTACAGATTTCATCTGAAAGTCCTCTGCTAAAAATTCCATGGTTGCATTTTTGAGGTAAGATTGTTCCTAATAGCAAGAGTTTGCTACTTTCCTCCCTGAATACTGTCATTCAGTCTTAGTGCTTATATTTAATATTGAAATTTTGTGGTAGTCCCATAAGAAATATTCTTTGATTGAGTTTATTGATGTATATAATATATATAAATGTAAGAGCCATTTATATTTTCATATTCTTCAAATTCTATGTGACTACCATAATTATAAATATGACAGGGTATTGGGTACTCGAACCATATCTACCTTTGCTGTCTTGTTGATTAATTCATAGGTCATATATCTTCCCTTGTCACAATAGGTAATATATGCATAGTACCGGTATTTAATTAGGTGGTTTAACTACCTAACTCCTAACATTACATGAGTTCATTATTAACATATAATGTGACATAAGTACTCATGTCTCCTAATAACACTTTATTGAGTGTTATCGCTCTTAACATGTTGAAAGGACTAACAATTTCGCTATAGATGGAAACATATTTTGAATGAATTTCTTTGTTTGGTATGGATATTGAGTGCTTTGTAAAGAATATTTCAATATTTCATTTTCTTCCCACGGAACGCTTATTTTATATTTTCTTCAAACAGAGGCCCAGTGCAAGAGATCTTCTGAAACTCCGATTCATCAAGAGTGCCAGAAAAAGCCCAAAGCTTCTTGAAAGAATAAGGTAAGTATGTTGGTTGCATAGAGATGTGGATTTTGAATTACAATTTGTTTCTGGAAGCTATGAGAGGGCTTACACAGTGAGGATGAATTTAATGCTTGCATATTGTTAGTGCTATTTTATTTAGGCTGGTACAGTCTTAAGGATGGTGAGACCAAATGCCAATTCTAATATGCTTAGTCTTCATAACGTTAGTCCAGAACTGTAATCTGTTTTGGTCTCATATCTTAAGTATTTCAACTTGCAAATATTGAATCACAAATGCACTTAACTGAATTCACAGAGACCGCCCAAAGATTCAAGTTAGGCAAGATAAAGAGACACACAGGCTGGATCACACGTTTTTGGAAGGTAGTAATGAAAAAATGAGAGTTCCTAAAGGACTAAAAGAAGATGAACCTTTGCTTTTCAGGTGCGTCAGCCAGTCTCGACTCTTGACTCTCGTCTAATAAGTAATTTCTTTGACTACCTGAGGTTCAGAATTTTATTAATCCCATATTTCATTATTTTCTAGCCGTGGAAAGAGTCAAAGAAATGCTAGCTGGGATTTTAGTACAGCAGGCAGTCTTGGTACAGGGACAGTTCGCAGTGCAGTAAAGCCTCCATTTCTTGCTGGCAATAGAGAAAGAAAGTTCGATGGAACCTCTAATCAAACTGCTACAAGGGTTTTATCAGACCGAGTAAATGAATGGCATTCTCTCTCAAGCTCCTCCAATGTCTCTCAAGAAACATCTGTAAAAGTTGATCATGCAGAAGGTTCTTCTGGAATTCAAGACCGAAGGGAAGCTTTCTCTTTAGAAGATGTAAGGCTTCTTATAATTTTATTTGTTTAAGTGGAATCCTCCATGTTTACAATTGGCCTACAAATTAGCATTTTGGCGGATTGAATACTTTTATATGCAGGGGAAATTATCTGTTAGCAGTTCTGGCACTGTGGTGACTGTTCGCTCTCCTAGAGAAAGCCAGATAGCCTCAGTGTTGACTGATCAAAGTTCGCCTCTGGTATGCTCCTTTGTCTAACATGTTTCATATTGTAGTAAAGTAGAAGGGGCTCTCTTCTTGCTTTATTTGATTTGGTTTGTTTTCATTTGTACAGTTTAGCAGTGGTAGATCTAATGATGATGTGTCAACTAGTGGCACAATTATCCTGAGGAACAAGTCTGATGACTCAGACAATACAGTCAGAATTCCGAGATCTAGACCGGGAAATCAAGAAAATCCTTCAATCATTTTGCAGGAAGACAGCGCAACTAACCTTGCAGAGGTAAAGGCCTTGTTTCCTCATCTTACATCTTACTATCGGTTCTATGATTTCATAAGATATTACTTTATGTTAGTATTTCTGTTTTCCAGGCAAAGGCTGCATTGTTGGCTGGATTCAAAAGGGGAAATCCAAGAGATAGGCATGCTCTGCCCAAGGTTCACATGAATGGATTCGAGTCAAAAGTTACAGAAAGATCAGCTAGTACAGATCCAACAAGGTATTGCTAGACTTTTGCTAAAACCAGTCATATGTAGAAATTTGCTTGCATGCATTGTCTCTTGCTTGACATGTAAATGCTTTGCTGCAGTGCTTCCTTATGAAACTGGTCTTTGTCTGATTGAAGTTTTAGAGAAAGCATTTCAGTTTGAGGCATTAAGCTAATTACATTGTAAACAATTGTTTTGTCATTCAATAGGCAGACACGTGATCCTTGGGATGTTCCAAGGGCCTCATCCAAACCTACAGGAAAACGGGCGAGCGACGATGAAGATGGTGCTCGGTCTGCTGCTGCGGCATCATCCCCTGCATTGTCCTTGTTATTAATTCCTGCATTGAAAGAGGTGGATAAAGAGTCATTCGCACAAACATTCATGTTTATTGGTCTCAGGTGCTAATTTGAAATGAAAGCAAGTTTAGCCCATACTTTAGGTCTGATGTGGTCATAAGGTAGTTTACATGTTCTAGTTTTCATTCAGTTGTAAATAAATTTATTCTTATGCTTATTTGTTGTAGTTGGTAAGTAGGGAAGGTGCCAATGCCATCTTGCATTATCCCTCTGCACTTCAGGCTATTTCTAACCTCTTGCTAGTCTTTAGGGGGAAATCACTATGCACTCTGAAGATGAAATATAACCTGGGAGATAATATAGTCTTCCAGACTGAAAGAATAGTTTTCTGTAATATAAAAATCAGACTTGAAGTCTGCGTGAATTAAATTCGGAGAGCAAGCTATGATGCATATTTACAACTAGAGAATCAACACTGCGACTGTAGTGCTTTGAATTTTGTTGCTGATGGAGTAGAAAATCAATGAAGTGAGAGTAATTCCCATGTTAGTCGATTAAAAAATATTCAAGTAAGCAATAGTATTAAACAACTGAGATTTAGCTTCCAAATAAGATGGTATTTTTATTACAAAGCTACAAGTACTACAAAGATTGGAGATATTGGCATCAACTTCAAAATACTCACAGGATGCCAAATCACTTCCAAAGCACCTTCTCTGACCAAGTCCAGGGATTTAGTCACATGGATAAGATGAAAGTGACCTCTAACTCAACTGTTTATTGTGCTCTCTCACTCTTACTCAAACTGAAAGAATGGGATGAGAACTCAAACCATGATTCCAAGAACCAAACAAGAAACCGTCTCCTCACTACTTCCCTAGCCTTTAGAGAACAAAGTCACAAGATTGGCAAATTTTATGATGAGGTTTGAAATTCTTTGAATCTAGAAAAACACGAAATTTGCTGGAGTTTGCCGAATTTCAAAGATGAATTTTAAAGGCGAACCTTAAGTCAAATCTCAAGGCAAATTCGAATTTCAAGGCGAATTAAAAAAATCAACATTTTAATTCATTAACTGTGTTTTTTAATGGAAAAGATGAAAAAAATCAATATTTTTTAATATATTTATATACTAAAAATCGTGAAATATGCAGACAGAAGAATCTAATGGCAAATCGTATCTGAATCTCATCAGTAAATTCAAATTCGAATCGAATTTCATTGTTGAACTCGAACTCTCACCCGAACCATGTGATTTAGTTATAGAATATGCTTAGAGGTGTACAGATATCGTCATTAAGAATAGAAGAGCTGAAGATAAACATAAGACAGAGAAAGTTACCCTCAACTTGGGTGCATGAACAATATAAGGAAAACCATCATAATAGACAAAATCATGCTAAGAATAGGCCTCGACAAGTGTTCCTTGCTCTAAGAATAGCTAAGGTGTGAGAATAACACTGTAGTCTCCAAGAATAACTGCCAAGACTCCTCAAACAATTCGCATGCCTTAAAGGGTATATGAATATGCTTTTCTTGAAAAATTGAAGCCGACAAAAGCTCCTTTAACTCCAAAAGTAGTCACCTCAAGTCATGCACACTTTCCAAGTTGTAAAAATACCATGCATTACCAAAAGTCAACCCACCCATGTTCAAAAGTTGGGTGCTCCTCTCTTAGGCCAAATATACCATGACAACACCAAAAAATAAAGCATAAGGAGTCCAGAGAAGTGTGCCCTAGGTAGCTTATAATCAGCAATCTCCTCCTAAAAAAATAGCAATAAAGTGGAACCCAAGTCATACTCCAAGATTAGATCTCTCAAAATAGCAAAATAATCTCAAACAGGTGCACCAAGTGTCTCTTAGAATGCTCCAAAGTGATTCAGACCCCAAAAGTTTGACCTAAAACCAAATTTCATGGAATGGCATGAATCTTGACTGAATTGCTATATGCAATGCTTGGTCTCCAAAAATAGCACCAAATCTCAGAAAATTTCGTTGCTAAAAATAGAATAAAATTGGCATTCTCTGATTACTATCAAATTTCACCACTGAACTGTACTTGATACTGGGTCTCCAAAAATGTGGTCCACCTTGAAAACAGCAAATCTCTATTTTCAGACTTCGTTTTTGACTAAGTTTGATTGACTTTGACCAAGTCCCACAATAGCTTGAAACCTCACACAAATAGAACCTGTGTTCATCTCTTCAATGGGTATACAAATTTACTTTCAAAGTGCAAGACAGATAAAAATTCTAAAATAGAAAATTTTCAAGATTGTAAATCTTTAAATTCTGAAAGTTCCCATCTGACTGTACTCATCCCCACATGTATCCTCCAAATTCTAAATATAAAATCGGCATGGGGAAACAGCTAAAAATAGATCTCTGGAAACCTGAACTGGAAGCCTGCTAAATATAGATCTCTGGAAGCGTAAACTGGAGGCCTACTGAAAATAGATTTATGGAAGATCTCCAAACTCATACATCGCAACTTTGGAATGAGGTTGGGCTAGAATAAAGCTCTGCAACAAGGTACCCTTATGGCCAAGGAACTCATGATTCATGAATTGTCGATGCTGAGTGCTGAACTAAATAATGCTGAGCTCACCCTGTATAATATGCATGAACATATGCTGGAACTTAACACTCAAACTTGTGTAGGAAAATTTGGTGTGACACATGTCTATTGACTTTTATTGTAGTGTATAATAATTGCAAAGCATGTAACCTCCTTATCGACAAAGTATTCATGTAGCATAAGGTGGGAAACATGCATCAGTTTATTATTGTAGGTTTTGATGTAAGTAACCAAATATTATAATGCTTTGTTGGAAAGCTTCCTGTATAAATAAAGAGAATTTTCCTTTTAGTCCATTTTCTATCAAAAAGCACAACTGTATCTGCTTTTGCTGAAAAGCATCCTGTATATATACAGAATATTCCTTTTTAGTTCATTTTCTATCAAACAGTATAACTGTATATGCAATCCTCTGCTCCATTCATTTGTCAGTTTGTCATTCCTGAGTTCCACTGATTTGTTTATTTGGACTAGGAAGGTTGTCTTTCATGGCATACAAATTAAGATGTATTTGGATTCTTATGATTGATATTTCAATGGTAGAAGAGCATGGATACACTTTTTTTTATAGATTGACGTGACAAATGTTGAAGTTGTTATACCTTGGGAGTTATTCCCCTTGGTGATTTTTGCCTAAGTCACTAGGAAAAGGGGTCATGTCACATGGACTTTATATTAATGATTTGAGAGCACAGTTTTAAAACTCGGTCTGATTGGACTCAGACTTGGATTCGGGTGAGTCATTTGAGTTGACCCCGAGTCGATCCGACTCGGCCTTTAACTCCGGTTGGGTGGCCGGTTCAGTACCAAACCGGCCAACTCGGCCGAGTTAAAGGTCGACTAGGCGAGTCAGACCCGACTTGATATTTTATAAAAAATTTAAAAATTATTATTAAACTAACCTAAAAACTAACCTAACCCGAGCCACCCGTAACCTAACCCCTAACCAACTACCATAACACATTACCGGCTGCTTCTATTTTCTGTTGGGAGCTGGAGTTTGGAGTTTGGAGATGGAGTTCAAGACTAGCCGGGGCTAGTGTTCATGAATCAAGAGTGTTCAACTTCAAACTTGAGTCTTGACAGCGTTAACTCATTACTCAGCCCGCTGCCCAAGCTGCCACCTAGACACTGGATTGGAGACACTTGCAATGGATAGTGGAGGAGTCACGAGTGTGGGTGCAGGCTGCAGAAATTTGGAGGCTGGAGTGGCCTGTGGAGTCTGCTGCCGCCAGCGTTGGAACTTCAACTCAGGTATGTAATTTATTTTTTAATTTTTTAATTGTAAATTACATAAAAATTATAGAATTTACAGTAATTTACAGTATTGTAAATACATGTAATTTACAGTACTGTAAATTACTTGTAAATTATATACTTTTTATGTAATTTACAGTACCGTAAAAACCATGTAATTTACAGTACTGTAAATTACTTGTAAATTATATAGTTTTTATGTAATTTACAGTACTATAAATTCCATGTAATTTACAGTACTGTAAATTACATGTAATTTATAGTATTGTAAATTAATGTTATTAATGTAATTTTTTTTTACTATACTGTACAGTGTAAATTACATTAACAATGATCATATGATATATTGTCATACTTATTATTAATTACTTACAGTATGTAAATTTTTTAAATTTGTTTTGAATAGTTGACAGTGAATTGTCCATTTACATTTCAAAATGCCTTTGGAATCAAAAGATCCAGCATGGACCCATGCTGATGTGGTTGAAGGGAAGATATATTGCAAAAAATGGATCAAGGGAGGAGGCATTCATAGGATCAAACAACACTTGGCTGCCATTAGAGGTAATGTTGCCCCATGTGAAGCTGATTCAGAGGTGATTGGAGAGATAAGGTTGGAGTTGCAACAACAATTTGAACAACATGAAGTACAGAAGGTTAACCAAAAACTTAAAAAGAGAGAGAGGCAGAAATAGGGAAGAAGAGGCATCTTTCAGAAATGATGAGATCTGCCCCTCATTCTGAATATGAAGGCTCCTCATCCATACCTTCTCCCAATTTTAGGGATACCTTTCAGTATGTTCCTCCCTTACAAACAAATGTGTCCAAAAAAGGGAGTAATATCCAAAGTTATTTTTCACCTCAAAACACCTCTGACAATGCTGCTGCTTCTCGGCCAATTTAGCCCACCATAGATGCCCATTGGAAAAAACAATACAAACTAAGTGCTCATGAGTACATAGCTAGATGGTGGTATGATGCAGATATTTCCTTCAATGCTGCCCGCTCACCGTATTTCCAACCTATGTGGGATTTTGTTGTTGTTGTTGGTAAGGGCTTCAAAGGCCCTAGTATGCATGACTTGAGAGGATATCTTTTGGAGAAAGAGATCAAATCCTTGGGTGAATACTTCAAGGAGTTCAAAGAATCATGGGGCATAACAACATGCACTATCATGTCAGATGGATGTATCGATGCAAAGAACCGAACCATCATAAACTTCCTTGTCTCTTGCCCACAGGGAACCTTGTTTTTGAGATCATATGATGCATCTGATAAGGTGAAAGATGCAAATATGTTATTTCACCTTTTTGTTGAGGTTGTTGAGGAGGTGGGGGTAGCTAATGTTGTGCAAGTCATGATGGATAATACCTTTAACTATGTTCTTGTTGGTAAGATGTTAGAGGAAAAGTACACAACAATATTTTGGACCCCATGTGCGGCACATTGCATAGACCTCATGCTTGAGGACATATGCAAACAAGATTGGATCAAGCACACTGTAGAGCATGCCAAAAGCATCACAAGATACATCTACAACCACTCATGGGTATTGAGCTTGATGACGAAACACACAGGGCAGGGAACTTGTTAGGCCTGCCATTACTAGATTTGCAACTCATTTCCTCATGTTGCAAGCTCTCCTTGCTCAAAGACATAACTTGGAACAAATGGTTTCAAGTGATGAATGGAGTTCAAGTAAATGGGCCCGCAGAACAGATGGAAAAGACACCAAGAAGAAAACTTTGGAAAGCTTAGTTTGGAAAAAAGCAACAGAGGTTTTGAAAATTACTGAGCCACTTGTTATGGTGTTGCGGTTGGTGGATGGGGAAAGATTGGCCATGGGATACATTTATGAGGCCATGGATCAGGCAAAGGAGCAAATAAGGGCATCATACAAGGATAGAGTGGCGAAGTATGGGCCTATCTGGGATATCATCGATAGGAGATGGAACAATCAAATCCATCACACTATACATGCAGTTGGGTATTTCCTGAACCCAAGGTATCATTACAGAGCTCGGTTTGGAGAAGATCGGACTGGTGAGGTCAAAGATGGATTGTATGAGTGCCTTGGGTGCATGGTCCCAAATGAGATGGAGCAGTTGGAGATACACCAACAACTTACCGCTTTCACTAAAGCCATAGGTACCTTTGCCAAACCTATGGCTAAGGTTGTAAGAGATAAGGACCAACCAGGTAAACAATTCCATTGTTTTTATTAAATTTAGTTAAATTCATAATCTAATTCATTGATTTAACTCAATTTGCACTTGTAGCAAGTTGGTGAGAGTCATTTGGTGGGCAAGGCATTCAATTGTAAAGGTATGCAATTCGAATCCTTAGTCAACCATGCAGTTCTTCCGGATGTGAACACAACTGGTCTGTCTTTGAGCGGATTCACATGAAGAAGAGAAACCGTTCAGAGCAAAACTGGTTAAATGATCTAGTCTTCGTGTAGTACAACCTCCGCTTAAGGCACGACTAATTGATGAACAAAAGACCTGATACAAATCCTATTGTGTTGGATGATATTGATCCAATTCAGATTGGTTAGTGCAGACTTAAGAACCCGAGTTTGATCCAGATTTTGATATTGAGGTAGATGCAACCAATCATGTTACTATGGAAGCAGATCCACTATTACCAATACCATCATCAGTTCATGCAGATGCAGGTGTAAAATCTAAATCCATAATATTCTTCTTCTATCATTGACCAGTATGAGTGTTTCAATATAATATATAGTAATAATTTGATACAACAATTGAATCTTGATATAAAATTATTTCATTCCAGATACGACAGGCACTAGTAGGGAGGGACAGATGCGGACACCTGTACAACCTGATCCACGTCCACCTCGTGCTTTTACGCATTCAACTAGTACTCCAACTAGTGTTGCTCCTACTACAACAATTGTAGATGACTTTGTGGGGTTTAAGTCTGAGCCAGATGCCATTGCTTATGTCATTGCTAGTCCGGATTCTAGTTCTAGCAGTGGTGATGAGTTTGATTATTGATCATGTTGATCAATGATGTAGTGGCATACTTCTTACTGGCATCATAGCATTTTGTTTTTTGGACTTTGTCACTCTACATCATATATGCCATTTAGGCATCTTTGATTATGCATTTTCATTTTGTTCATTCTTTCATATATGAATTATGTATTGCTGCTTGCAGCCTTGCACATTGGCACAATACCCTTCGTGCAATTTTGATATGTTCACCCTTATATGGTATATATATGATCATACTTTAGATGTTTTGTCTCTAATGCTTTGGAATGATGGATTATAATCTTTAAAATATCTTTTTTTCAATGTTCCCCTAAGTTTCTGGGACGCAGGAGCGGGGAAATGCACATTGGGGATGTGTGGACTCTGGAGAACACCCCCAAATTTTAGCGAAATTCGAAGGGGATGGGGAGCATCCAAGTCTTAATAAAAAATAACATTATAAATTATTAAATCCCACAATAACAGTTCAATGATTCATCCCATGTAAACTACTAAAAGCGGGAGGGGGGGGGGCTGGGGGCCCCCTAGTTTCAGGAGGGGGCATGGGGCATTTGGGAGCCCCCAAGTTTCAAGAGGGGGGCGTGTGGGAGCCCCACTTCACCGGAGCGCGCTGCAAAACAGGGGAACGCGCCCCCTTATGCGTTTCCGAGAGTTTCTTGATTTTGGGGATGTTAGGAAACGTTTCCCCAGGAGCCTAGGAGCCCCGAGCCCCTGGGGCGCAGGAAGCGAGGGGGGCGCGCCCCCGACCCTAGGGAGCGAGCCCCCGACCTTGGGGGGCGAGTCCCCGTGTAACATTGCTTTTTTCTTTAAAATTTAAAATTTTAATGTTTTTTAGTAAACCGAGTCATTAAAATCAAATCGGCTGAGTTCGAGTCCGAGTTTTAAAACATTGCTTGAGATGAGCATTAAATGCACTTTAGTGATTAAAGTGTACTTTAAGTAAAAATTTAAAAAGTGAGTGAATTAGATTTTAATTTGTGGAGAAAAGTGATTTTATCACAACCACTCATCTAATCTAATCTAGGCCCTTGGATTATATGACCTTTCACTCACCCATTCATTTTTTACCTAACTGGCAATTTTCCATGTGAAGAGGCACACTTTCATTTTCTGAGAGAGAGAGTCGATTTTCGGAGGAGAGAAAATGAAGTTGAGTTTTTTTTTCTCTTATACGAATTTCGAGGTGAATGCACAACAGTGAATTGGTCATAAATTTCGAGGCAACAACTAAGAGCATTTATTGCAGCTGTACAGTACAATCCATACTGTATCTTATCAGTCAGAGTAGGGCATGAATTTTGAGGCAATGAAGTGGGAACGAATTTTGAGGCAGAAATTCTATGTTTTAGCAGGCACGGACTTCGACCGTACAGCATACAACGTACAAGGTTTCTACATCCTGTCTATACAACGTTTGTACAGTCTTGTAGCAGCATGTTTTTCGAGGTGTTTTGCAGACATAAAATTACAGGTTTGAATTCTTGAAGTGGGCATGAATTTTGAGGCTGGTATTTAATCTTTTGGTTGAGATAAGTTGTGACTGAAAATTTTGCTTTCTGCTGTACTATTGAAAAATAAATAAATAATTTATCTCTGACAAGTTTTCCCCGGAGGTTGGGGTTTTTCCTAGGTCATTTGACCAAAAATTTCCGAGTTTGGTTTTTTATGTGTGAATGCGTTTTTTAATTGCTGCTCATTAAAAGTAGTAAAAATTCTTCATGTGTTTCAGTCATAAATTGTTTATGAGAAATGAATTAATTTTGCAGCTGAAAGTAAATTAGGTTGGGCATTAAACAATGATGAAAATGGTGGTTGAAACCGGGTTGGGGGAATGACAAAATTTTCTCAACAAAGACATCCTTAAGGTGTGGAATTAGTAATTACATTGTCTGATAGAACTCCAGACTCTTTGTGCTTCAACAAGTTCCTTTTTTGGTTTTGCAAAGCTAATTATGGTTTTAGATCACTAGATCTTGACATGAGACGATTAATTTTAGATTTGGTTTTGGAGGTGAGATTGTAGTTTTACATGATACATATTTTCCTTTTGAAATTCATCATTTATAGGGTTTCATTCTATTGTACACATTTTATTTTGTTTGGGGAATGCCCTCTGTTTTTCTCAAAATATCTAATATACAACTTGGTTTGTGAGCATGACATAACTTTTAGGAGATCCAAAACTGCAATCAAACCTCACATCATTCTCACCGTTTTTAAGAATATGTTCTGAATTTGTATTAATAATTTTAAAACTTTATATGTAACAAAGCATATTAGAAAAAAAGGGTGATAGTTGGCCTGCCACTAGAAAGCAATAATCAAGGTATTTAAGCGTAGCCTTATAGGATAGAATTTTTTTTCATTGCGTTTTTCTAGAAACACACACCTAGGGTTTGCATTACATAACATTGATTTCCTTTGACTTAGATGCAAGTCACGAGGGGTATCAATTTTGGAAAATTCCCTTTGGACTTGCACTGAAATGGGCCTAAGTCGCTATTAATTAAGGGGATGGCAACAGGGGAAGGTGAGATGGTTCAATTGTTGAATTGGACTTGCACGGAAATGACGAGAATTTTAATAGATAAAAGGGGCGGCGTTGGAATGATTTTATAGTGGAGGGCACGTTTTAGCTTTCCCATGCCACAGAAGGAAATAACTGACTAAGTGGTTTATATAATAAGGGATTTAAATTGCAATCTTTCCAAAGATTGGCGCAACCAATAACACAAAACAGGCGTGGGATATCCTCGAAATTTCCTACCAGGTTAAAAATGCCAAGCTTTAGACTTTAAGAAGAAGTTTTTTAACCCTCTAGATGAAATAATCAGACTTCGTGGATCATTTTATGACACAAGTCATGAGCATTTTCAATCAACTTCGTGCACACGGAGAATACATTCAAGATCAGAAGGTGGTCGAGAAGGTACTTAGAACCTTCCTGTTATGTTTGATATAGTCGTAGTAGCCATAGAAGAATCCAAAAATATATCCCAGTTATCTATAGATGAACTCATGGGCTCTCTGTTGACTAGTCTTGGTGTCATTGGTCACATGACTCCATGAACTCAATGACTAGTTGAGGGTCTTTGACTCTATTCCCACTAGCTACGGGTGGAGATCCACAACCACATCCCATAGGAGGATATGGTTTGTTAGCTGTAGCATCTACAAGAGACAAAGGTGGAGGAGAACTTGATCATAAGGTACTGTATATTTTATGAGGTCTGAGACAGTTATTATTGTCTATATTGAGATTTAGTAGGGTTCCTTGCTACCTTCTTTCTTTATGTTGCTATATATTTCTGGGAAGTGTTCACTCATAGGCAATAGGCCTTACAAACCATATTTAAGCTCAGTGCCACTAGGAAGATCAGTTCATTTCTCCATCTTATGTTTGAGATTGGTGGTTTTAAGCATCATGTAGATACTGCAAGTCTACAACTAGAGATGTAGGGGCATTAGGCTAGTGAGTGAGTACACATCCGCCTACTCTTTCAGGAGATGTCTCAAATTGTAGGTGGGCATAAATACATAACCACATAGCTTTTTTCTAGTGCGAAAGGACATCCCATTGTAGACCAAGCAGTGAAATTTCCTTCGCCAGAGTCTTCTCATTGGCTTTAGATGTTAGGAGAGCTCTCGATGGTTGTTCTTGGCTTACTCCTAGGATCACCCATTTGGGTCTTATCATTACAGGTCATTCCCCAAAGTATATTATTAGTGTTTGCATGGGTTAACTCACAATTATGGATGCGATAAGGATGCTCTTTCTTTCACCTTGACATATACTTCTGGTTAGTCTACAATATAATATCACTTAGGGTTTACCTGCTCTACCTCCTACTATTTTCATTTCATTTGTATCTCCTCTCATTGGCACTTAGGAGTTGCTTTGGCAATCCCACTCTAATATTGTGGCTTGCCATATTCTCTATACCCATTGACCTGTTTTTTGTAATTTATGGACACGAATAAAATTAATTTGGAACACTTTTAAAGAGATGAAGGGAGCTTCTATGGTCTGTTAAGAATTTAATAATGTCCATACCTTTCTTTTAACTTCTCTCCATCCAAGGCAAATCATGGACTAAGTCCTTGAACAAGTTAGGTTTAATGTGTGAATAATGCAAGGAGATCAAATGATACGAGGCTCCACTGTTGCCATCTCATCCCTGGCTGTGTTGTTGTTGGATGAATTATCTATCACCACCTTGTGTACGTTGGAAAAGCTAGTGTTGTTGATAGCATGAAGTAAGAAGTCTGAAATGTTGCACCCACATTTCTCTATCGTTGAAAAGTATTGCACATTCACTAACATAACACCATCTAAGTTATAATTAATGACATTTATAAGGGGCTTCCTTATGGTGTCTGTCCATCCACTAGATACAACGAACACCCCATTTTTGTCGCATGTGCTCCTAAGTTGGTGAAAAACCTTGTTCATTTTTACTTTTTCTTTATCCACTGATATATTTCTTGTCTCTTCATAGTTAAGTGGCTTGTATCCTTTGGGTGCATTATTTGTGGAATTCACCATTTCATGGAAGTATGGTTCTTGTCTAGTCACCATTGCAACCAGAAAGATGAGAAATCTCCTGTTTATGTTTACTAATTTCTAATTTCTAAGTTTTAGCCACTGTTATTGCAAACTCATTTGTCCATATCTGGACTGACTACCATTGTAGATCTTCCTATAGCATTTTTAATCATCTTAAATCCCTTGATCCCTTGATCACATCAATGCTTTAAAACTCGGAGTCGGAGTCGGTGTCGGAATTGGTCAAGGGTCAACTCAGACTCGGACTCAGAATCGGTAATGACTTGGTCGATTTGAATTTAATGAATCAGATTTCTCAAAAAAGACATAAAATATTAAATTTTAATGAAAAACAATATTTGAAAGATTTTAGTCCATGCTCCCAAAGCATTAGAGACAAAATATCCAATGTCTGCTCTTGTGTATACCATATAAGGGTGAATATATCGAAATGGCACCAAGTGTTTTGTGCAACACATATCTGGAATGTAATATCCCAAACTGATATTTTCCTGTTTATGTGTATATTGTAGATGGCTAATAGACTTACTCCTTAATCAAATAGGAAAGCAAACCCCGAACTTTGCATGCATGCAAATATGTGCCCTAGAAAAATACTGACATGCTATAAAATAGGAGAAATCAATGCATGTACATACCAGTATATAGATCAACTGATGGTGAAGAGACTGGTCCCAGCATGCAAGGATTCTGCCAGAGGAATAAGGAGATACACCAAATTGTCCTCCACAGGTGAATGCGCCCTCCTCTCAAAGTATATAAGCTCCAGAATAATAAATAAGTTGCTGTTGGAAACCCGGATGATGTGCACTAGGGTTATCATACCCCTCTGATGATGATGGAAGTAGCATGCGGAAGTTCTGAACCCTGTAGGTAGGAAAACGAATTGCTTTGTCTCTAATCACGGTGACACGGTGTGACTGTGAAACCCTCTGGTTGGATGAATAATCAACCTCCCGGAATAACTGCGGAATTTAACCTGATGATGAACTAGTGTTGAACCTGGATGATCCAACCTGATGATGAACTAGGGCAGATAGATTTCGTTGCCGAAATACACCAGTTAGCTGAGCATGTGCTCAACCCCAACTTAGCTCACCGAGCTCTCCAATTCGACTCCACAAATCAATTATCACATAAGTGACTTCTCCATTCACTTTATCTTTCTTTTATAACTCTCAATTGCGAAAACCCTAACTTTTGACCTAATTAGGTCACTTTATCTTCAAATTTGCAGTTGACTTGCATGCATGTGCATGGAGACTTAATCGGGTGCATGCATCATTAAATAATGCCTAGATGTCATGCATGCAGGTGGCCTTTGGCTCTAGTGGCCTTCTTCGACCCAATGGTGATATAATATTGATGCCCTAGATCTTCTATATATGGCATCAATCTTCGGCTGATTCCTTGACTGTCAGTACCCGCTTGAACCTATAGGAATCACATAGGTTAGTGGGTTGGTCCTCAATGCCTAAGCAGAAGAGGACATTACATGGAACAACAAACATAATCAATGAGGCCTAAATGGCCTCTAGAGTCCCCAAAACAACATGCTACGGTGCCACTACATCATACGTCAATGATCATACATCTCTTTTTGTTTAGCCTTCTCTTCTTCAAATTTATCAAACTATTGTTGCAACTCCAACCTAATCTCTCCAATCAACTCTAAATTAGCTTACCATGGGGCAACATTTCCTCTAACAAGAGCCAATTGTTGCTTAAGTCTATTAATGCCCCCTCTTTTAATCCATTTCTTGCCATACAATTTCCCTTCAATGACATGAACATGGATCCAAGCCGAATCTTTTCCTTTTGGGGTCAATCTAGAATCTAAATGCAAAACAGATCTAAACATGCAAAGAAAAAATAAAAGAATCTTTGAGTTTTGGCAACAAACAACAGAAAACAGGTTTGATATTTGTAAATTTAATGAGAAAAAAAATATAGTAGCTAGTTGGAAACTAACATACATCTAGGTAATAGAAAATCGGTCTCCAACAGTCCAACTCCTCCAAGCTTGTTGATTGTTCTTCACTGCTGGACGCTCCTCCAAGCCTCCATGCATCCAAACAACAATAATGCCAAATCCTCACAAACAACTCACAACAGAAGTGTGAGGCAAATAGAGGGACAGGGGGTCATCTTATTCCCTTGGGTTAGGGTTAGAATAAGAAAAATCTTAAAAATAAAAAATAAACATGTTTTTTTGGAGTTCATGGGCGTGTGGGTGTCTGCCACAACTGACTCGGATGACTAGGCTTGCAACTTGGTCAACTCGATCGACTCAGCGAACTCGTACCTTAACTCGACCGACTCAGACCCCAACTCGGCCGACTCGGTATAAAACCGACCACCCGAGCCGAGTTGTAGGCCGAGTCAACTCGGTTGGGGGCCAACTCGGCCAACTCTACGCACTCTGACTCGGACTTGGCCGATTTTTAAAACGCTGGATCACACCATTTGAATTGTACATATTTCTTTAAGAGCCTTAAAATAGGTTTTATTGGCTCGATAAAGCTTTGTATGAATCTTCTAATGAAGTTTATCTTTTCGAGAAATGGCTGCAAGGATTTGTTGTTGTTGTTGATTTTTTCGAGAGGCATCGAGAGCCCTTCTCTTAGGAGAATGGGACCACCTGGTTCGGGACCACGGTGAAGACTCAACCCAGTGTTGAGTGACCATTCTGTTGAATGGTAGTTTGGTCTGGGACCATGATATAGACCCAACTCTGCCCTGGGTAGACTCAACCTTGTGTTGAGTAGACATCTGGTCCGAGACCACGATGTAGACCAGTCTAGGATTGGTAGACTCAACTTAGTTCTGAGTAGTCTTTCTCTTGGAGAATGAAGACACTGTAAGCCCTAGACTGGGTTTGTGCATGTGTGGCACTCTGACCCTTGATCTATGGGCTTCGTGTGCTTCTCCAAGGATTAGCTACCCTTGGTTAAGTTACCCTAGTACCAGATCTAGGTGTCACATAGTGTGTGAGATAAAAGCATTAATAACTCTCTTGGTTTATGATGATGTACTTTTGAAATAAAAAAGGACCACAGGGGCACTTGGAAAAAGGCTAAAGTCAAAAGTCAAATTATATAAGGGCTTCTGTACCACAGGAAAAGGACAAAAGGTGGAAGTCAAAGATAAATAAGGACTTCTTATAAAAGTCAAAGATAAATAAAAGACCTTTCTTGGTAAGAAAGTAAAAGTGAAATTAGGAAAAGATTAAAATATTATTATTGTTATCTTTCCTAATTTTGTCCACTTACAAGTGAATGAAGACTATAAAAGAAGATCAAGTCTTCTCATTATTACATACAAGTTTTGCTCTCACAGGTGAAGATACCATTTTGTTGAAGAAGACTGTTCTCTTTCCTCATCCAGGGCATCCTTTCAGCAAACCCTCAGCTAGGGTTTTATAAGCAATTTTTGAGTAGCTACATTTCTAGATCTAAACCAAGTCAGCCATCTTCAGATCCAGAACTGTCATCAAGATTTTTTGGGCAGTTGGTTTTATTTGACAGGGCAACCTCTTCTCTCTCACGACTGTCCCTTCTCTCTCACAAGCTGTCCATTCTCTTTCACGAGCAGCCACTAGCACCTCCGGGAAGCCTGTAACTGTAATGTTCCCAAAAGTGACATGCATGCAAACCCTAAAAATGACATGCATGCAAACCCTAAAAGTGAGATGCATGCGAACCCTAAAAATGACATCTAAGCATTATTTAATGATGCATGCACTCAATTAAGTCTCCATGGGCATGCATGCAAGTCAACTGCAAATTAGAAGTTAAAGTGACCTAATTAGGTCAAAAGTTAGGGTTTTCGCAGTTGAGAGTTATAAAAGAAAGATAAAGTGAATGGAGACTTTACTTTTAATTATGATTATTTTGGGAGCTCTTGGATAGCCGCACAGCGTGCAGCACAGCAGTTGGGGTTGGAGACGGAGTCTTCAGCTAACAGGATTTCGGTAGTGAAACATCTGTCCTAGTCTTATTCCGGGGTTTGGAGAGCTCGGTGAGCTATTGGTGTTGAGGACGTAAACCCTTGACAAATCTTGGTTTCGATGGTGAAATCTATCCATCTTAGCTAAGTTCAAGGATAGATTACCCGAATCTATCATTTGTGCTTCAATGAGAATAAGTTTGCGGAGTGTTAGGGCAGCGAATCAACTTATTTCATAGCTGGGTGGATCATCTTCATTAAGGATTATTGTGACAGAGATTTCATGCTCGTTTGAGAAGAATATCATCACTTTTTGTGTTGGACAGAGAAGGGGCAAGTAGACCAACTCGTGGCAGGCTGTAGAGGACAGTTCCATACAAAATAGTACCCTTCTGTACTATTCCGTACAGATCCGTACAGATTCTGTAC
>LPNX010109637.1:379732-428132 GCA_001517045.1 Pseudotsuga menziesii | reverse complement strand
TGTTGGACAAAGGTAGACAAGTTTAACAGCTTGAATTCCTGATTAGTATACTTGATATAATATATTGCTGCCTATCTTGCAAAGCCATGAGAAAACCATAATTATAAACTCAACAAATCAACAGTCAAATTAGCAGGGGATATTTGAAGTTCTTGACACACAAAGTAGCCAGTAATTGAGATCAGATTTAAGGCAGTATATTACAGTGGTATCAGAGCATAATCTTGGCCAGCTGTGGGCACATAGCAATTGAATAAAAGTGCATGTTGATACATGCGTGTACATGCAAATGCATGTTAGTGATGTTGGTGAAGTGCATGTCAGAACAAAGGTTTTTCTCTGCCAGCTTGTGAGAACATGAAGACAATGAGAAGGGTCTTGACTGGAAATTGGCAGAGGTTAGCAGTACTTCAACACTTGCCTCGATATCAGGATTATCTAGCCTTGGGTGATGATGTATGTGCAACATTGTCCTTTCAAGATTATTACACCATCAAGTTCGGGATCCAGCCCAAGGATTTGGATCAGGATCTCCTTAAAGACATAGTTGGGGGAGGGAAGAAAAATGAGCATGAAGTACAGGTTGTTGGTGAGATTCATTTGGAGTCAACAGTACATGATGAGGATGTGCAAGGTAATGAGCACAGCAATCGAGACAGTAATAGTCACGATGAAAAAACAGATTACAAAATAGAAATATTTAAGGATTACAACAAATTTTCCACATCAGTTGGAGATGAATTATATCCCAATGATTTGGGAAGCAAGCTTCCTGCACATGCATCAGGAGAAGAGTATGACATTTCTGAAGCCATAATTGCATCAGAATATTTACAAATTACTGATGGCAGTGTTATTGGTAAATCTCCAAATGGATCCAGTGATGGAGACATCAATGGGCCTCAACCGACTAACGTTGTTCATGTTCGCAAGTATGCTGGAATTCCAGAGTATGCACGGGTTCTAATAGAAGCACTTACGAAAAACAGATTATTGCAAAAGAACCTACGACTCAAGTTAGTACAGGTTGAAACAAAGATGGATGAGAACAAGGACCTAAGAAATCATGTCAAATGTCTTGTTGATTTTCAAAGTGCTTGCGAAAGGCATCTCCGGCAGCTTTTCATGCAAGACAACAATTATACTGTGAAGCTGATCTCTCGTTCAAAATCCAGATTGTCTTCTAAAAAACTAAAGGAAACTGCAGATAACAAAGTTGGCTATAGATGTCATGGGCCTCCTGAAAATGAAGATGTTGCAAAGTATAAAATGGCGCTGAATAGTTTTCCTATCATTATTGAGAGAAAAAAATGGTCAAAGAAAGAGAGAGAAAATCTCGGGATGGTATAAAGCAACAATTGCAGGAAACCCTTGTTCGCCAATCAATGGAACTCTTGATCTCCCAAGAAAACATTGAGGATTTGACCCTACTAGATGAGCAGATTTCAGATGTTTCCCAGATAGAAGTCAAATCTGAAGATATTCGACTTTTTCTGCCTCAAGTTGATTGGGAATGCTTAGCATCCATCTATGTTGCAATCCATTCTGGTGCAGACTGTCAAGCAAGGTGGCTAAATAATGAAGATCCTTTAATCAATCGCAGTTCATGGACAAAAGACAAGGACAAAAGGCTTTTGATCATTGTGCAAAACAATGGACTCCATAACTGGGTGTATAATGCAAATGCATTGGGCACCAACAGAACACCTTCACAGTGCTTATCGCGGTATCAACGAAGCCTTAATGCATACATCATGCGAAAGGAGCGGACTGAGGAAGAAGATGAACAACTTCGAGCACTTCTTGAAACTTTTGGGGAGAATGACTGGCAGATTGTTGCGGCTAACATGGAAGGGCGGACTGGTGCCCAATGTCTAAACAGATGGTGCAAGTCCATTCATCTAGACAGAAAAAAAGTTGGAAGATGGACAGTGGAGGAAGACAAGCGGCTAAAACTGGTTGTCATGGTTTATGGGCCCAAAACTTGGAAAGAGATTGCAGCATTTGTTCCTGGCCAAACTGAAGTTCAATGCAGAGAAAGGTGGTGCAATGTTATTGATCCTTCGTTGAAGCTGGATGGATGGACAAAGGAAGAGGACGCCAAGTTGAAAGAGGCAGTTTCTCTTCACGGATATTGCTGGGCCAAGGTTGCTCTGTTTGTGCCTCCTCGAACTGATAATCAGTGCAGGCGGAGGTGGACAGTTTTACATCCAAAAGAATTGGTTGTTGCTCAAAAGGCTGGAAAAATACGGAAAGCAGCTTTGATATCCAATTTTGTTGGCCGGAAGAAGGAAAGACCTACAATTGATCCTAGTGATTTCCTTCCAGAACAGGAGGGAGGTTCATGTTCTGAGGCAAATGGAGAAAAGGGAGAAGAGCCCAGTCTTCGTTTTCGGAAGAGACGCCGGTCTTCATTAACAAATGATAACAATACAGAGCCCAGAATTATGAAAAGGAAGAAAATTTGTCATGCAATTAGACAGTAGGATCAACGGAAGTCTAGTGAGATACCCATTGGCCAAAATAAGTCAGAGCAGGGTGCAGAAAAGAGGGTAAGGAGAAAGAGGACAAAATCAGTAGCTGTCCAAAAACCTCGCAACTTGGATATAGATGATAGAAGGATAAACAATGAGTTTGGGACATTGGCTTCTCTTGAAAATCAGGATCATGGACTTGCAAGTGAAAACAATAACAGTGACAGGTTTAAATCAGTTTTAGGGATCGCAGGCCAAACTGAAGAAATATCATCACTTATTGGAGATCAATATGGGGAAGTTCCTGTTCTTTGTAATTCATCAGACAAAAAGGTAATTGGTAAGCGGATGAAATTACGTGACAAAGCCAGACTTGTCAACCAGAAATTGGGTCATCCTGAAATGCAATTTACGACAGCTATGCATATGAATTCTCATGGCCTGTTCGTTGCAAGTATGGAAGGTGCTGAAGCTCATCTCCCCTGTGTTAAATTAGGTAAGAGAGAGAGGACCAAGATACTTCGAGACACCATAGTACAACGAGATGTTGAGCTTACAGCTCTTCGAGTTGTATGTCCCGAGTTAGAGGTCAGGCTGTCTAGTATTGAAGAGCAGTTGGATTCCTTGACGGGGCAGCAGAAGCAACATACTATTGCATTTCAAAGCAGTCCTCTTAAGGAGTACATAGACAGGGCTTGCAGTAGCTTGAGTCTACATTTGCATAATGGTGGATGGTTTTTACAGGTTGGCCAAGATCGAGAAATTGACCGGTAGTATATGACCATTCCAGTTGAAATCAGAAGGGTAGAATGTCAACTTGGTAGGCTTATTCCTTGTGAGGGTGCTTATGGACAAGGTACTTTTTGGGGGTTGGATTGGAGAGAGATTAAGAGTTGGTGTCCTATTGAGTGGGCGATTCTTGGGAAGACATTCCTAGCCAAGAGTATAGTTCCACAAAAGCCTTCAGATGTTTGGGAAGAAATATGCACAAGTTTGCATTGGGATCCAGGTGGAAGACCTTATGAGGGATGGATACAGTGTTTACTGATGGCGTTACTTGGGAGTCTACATGATGCTCCTTGTGTCGATACTACGCAGGGTAGCAGTGGATGCATTTTAACCTTTGCAATTCTCAGATTGATTTGGGACCTTGGGATTACAGTGCCTGACAGTTTAGTGATTGCTTTCAGGAGGTCTCTGGTGCTGGTACCGTACAGTGCAGTGTTTTGAGTAGAGGGTGCTGCAGATCTCCTAGGATAATTTGGGACCCTGGGATCATCCCCGGATTCAGTTGGTTCAGTTGATTGATTGTGGATTTGCGTTGGCATTGCTTGAGGACAAGCAATCTTTGGCAAGGGAGGACTGTAATGTTCCCAAAAGTGACATGCATGCAAACCCTAAAAGTGACATGCATGCAAACCCTAAAAGTGAGATGCATGCAAACCCTAAAAATGACATCTAAGCATTATTTAATGATGCATGCACTCAATTAAGTCTCCATGGGCATGCATGCAAGTCAACTGCAAATTAGAAGTTAAAGTGACCTAATTAGGTCAAAAGTTAGGGTTTTCGCAGTTGAGAGTTATAAAAGAAAGATAAAGTGAATGGAGACTTTACTTTTGATTATGATTATTTTGGGAGTTCTTGGATAGCTGCACAGCGTGTAGCACAGCAGTTGGGGTTGGAGACGGAGTCTTCAGCTAACAGGATTTCGGTAGTGAAACATCTGTCCTAGTCTTATTCCGGGGTTTGGAGAGCTCGGTGAGCTATTGGTGTTGAGGACGTAAACCCTTGACAAATCTTGGTTTCGATGGTGAAATCTATCCATCCTAGCTAAGTTCAAGGATAGCTTACCCGAATCTATCATTTGTGCTTCAATGAGAATAAGTTTGTGGAGTGTTAGGGCAATGAATCAACTTATTTCATAGTTGGGTGAATCATCTTCATTAAGGATTATTGTGACAGAGATTTCATGCTCGTTTGAGAAGAATATCATCACTTTTTGTGTTGGACAGAGAAGGGGCAAGTAGACCAACTCGTGGCAGGCTGTAGAGGACAGTTCCATACCAAATAGTACCCTTCTGTACTATTCCGTACAGATCCGTACAGATTCCGTACTTCATACCTTAGCCCTGTTCCTCCATGTTGAAGGTCATGGTCATCTAAATTGTCCCTTGTCATCTCTAGACAGGTAGCACCCTGATATCATAGCATATAAAGTAAAATATTTGCCAGTAGATATACAACTGTTGTGTGAAAAGAGGATGCATTAGTGAAGACAGTCACAAGGGAAAATTGTGGGCGTCATTCCTCTCCTGCTGGTTCAAATATTGTGTTTATTCGTTAATGAGAAGATCCTCTACCTTGTTGGTTGTGTTTGCTAAATTCTGGGACTAATTCCTTCACTAAACTGTGGGTTCAGAAGAAGGGAAACTCTATACCTTAGAGAGATCAGCCACCTACAGGAAATATACCAGATCTACCCATATCGTTGCTACAGAATTTATCCTTGGGTCGATTGGTATTGTCACTGCTGTTGTAAAAGTGGTCAAACCAGTCATAGAAGAGGGCTCTACACTGGAGAAAAAGGAGTCCTTTCACTGTGCATCTGGGTAAAGTGCAGGCTGTATGTAACCACAAAAATCAGGTCAGAAATTCATGTGTTATTGGACCTTAATATTGTTCATATTAATCGTTGTCTACAAATAATATATCTACAACACTTTCCCTGAGTCTATGAATGTTACTTACATTGGATATTTTATTGGTGTTGAAATAATGTTTATTGATGGCAATTAATGAGTAATGGAACCACTATGAAACTCCTACACAATAATTAAACACACAGTAAATAATCTGTGTTGGAAGAGAAGAGTAGAATCCTACAGCACAGTGTATTGTTGGACAAAGGTAGACAAGTTTATCAGCTTGAATTCCTGATTAGTATACTTGATATAATATATTGTTGCCTATCTTGCAAAGCCATGAGAAAACCATAAATTATAAACTCAACAAATCAGCAGTCAAATTAGCAGGGGATATTTGAAGTTCTTGACACATAAAGTAGCCAGTAATTGAGATCAGATTTAAGGCAGTATATTACAGTAACAGGCATACTCGGGAGGGCTAGGGCCTTCTTGGCACCCTCAAGCAGCTCGTGAGGGCTGTCGTGACCCTACATGCCCTCAGGGTAGCCCGAAGGCAGACCCATGAGGGTCCTGTGGCAGCCGTGAGGCTGCGTTGTCTTCCACAGACCCTCAAGCCAGTCCCTTAGGTCACGGGCCTATTCTGCCATCCCTTTCGGGTAGCCGTAGGACTGCCCAAGAGCTGCCGGGCAGCTATTAGGTCACTGGGCAGGGGCAACACAAGGGATCATCACATCTGGGCAAAGAAGAAAAGTAATCGGGCAGGTAAGAAGACTTCTGGGCAGTTTGTAAATTCTTCTAGGCAGCCTGTCACCATTTTTGGGGCATCTTGTTTTGTACTTTGGGCAGAGTTGATCATTTTTGACAGATTTTTTTTTGAGCAGTGTTTATCATTTTTGATAGATCTGGAATTTTGTGGATCTGTGGCTTAAGTTATCAGTCTGGTTTTTACTGTAAACTGTGGTTAAAATCCAGATCTGGATTTGAGGAACTTTTTGAAGAATTTTCTGAGTCATATCATTTACGAGATGAGCTATTAATGCTTTTGGGGTTTTTGTCCTTTGAAGGTTTCCCCAGTGAAAAATCTTGTGTCCATGTGTGTTGATGTGATGAATGTATTTTTACTGTACTGCTAAATTGTTTAAAGTGTATCTGCAAATTTTTTAAGTTATATGCTAATGCTAAAATTGAACAGTTGTTAGGTAAAGGAACTTTCTCAATTGCTTCAACTTGTTTTGGATCTATCTTTACCCTGTCCTTTGATATTATATTCCCAAGTAACCTACCTTCCTCAACACCCCAGCCAGATTCTGCTAGATTCAAAGATATATCATTCTTACGACATCTATTTAAAATTTTCCTTAGATATTGGAACTTTCATTTGAAAATTCAAAATACTGTTAAGTCATATGGATATATCTCTATGATTTTTCCATTTATATCTTTAGAGGAAAAGTCCATGGCCCTTTGAAAAGTTGTTCCTCCATTTAAAAGATTGAAAGGCATTCTCAAGTACTCGAATTTTCCTCAAGGTGTTGTGAAAGTTGTCCTATGCTAATCATCCCTCTTCACTGGCACTTTGTTATATCGTAAAAAGCCATAAAGCGTAGACACTATTCTTGAGCCTGCATCTCTTTGAAGTAGATGCTCCGTGTTGGCGAGTGTTAGAAAGTGGCAACAAGGAAGGTGCTCTATCATTGCATGCGTCCTTGCATGCTAGAAGACATCAAACAAGAAGCCAAATTTATTAATTTGATTTTCTTAAGTTTAGACTTAGGAAAATACATTAATTAATCTAATTTGATTTTGACTTAATGGAATCGCTTTTATAAATTGAAAAGTGAAATAATTTAAGTGATGGCTAATCTAATCTTGGCCATTGATCTCACTGGAGGATCTCATTTGTTGATCCGTAGTGAGGGTTAAGGTTTTTGCTTAGCCATTGAGTTAAAAGAAGATTTGGAGGAGAGGACACATACAGAGACAGGAAGAGAAGTCATACAGAGAAGTTTGCAGAGAAGACGAAGGAGCACTCACCCGAAGGATTCGTCAAGATATGAGGTAGAGCACAGGGACGTACATGATCAAGCATAGGAAGGTTGTACACTCTAGAGGAAGGCTGTACATCAGCCGTATGGATTCTGTATAGTTGACGCAAGAACCGTACGGATTCGTACAACTGACGCAGAGTGTTGTACAGACAACGCAGAGGGCTGTACAGTTGACGCTGGAGGTTGTATAGCTGCACAGGGAGGTCGTACTGTTTGCTAGGCTTGCTTAGTGATTTTGTAGAGGTTCTATTTTTCCAAGTTGGGTGTATTGAACCACTAGATTGTACTTGTTCTATATCTTCATAATAAAATTTGATATTTGACTGCTGCACCAGTTTTCCCATCTTGGGTTTTATCCGGGGGTCTCCATACCCAAAACACTGTGTCTATATTTATGTGATTGTTGTTGATGTTTCTCAGTATTTACTTTCCGGTGCATTACTAGTAAAAGAAACTCATGTGTGGTTATCAGTAAAAATTAAAATATACTGTTTAGACCTAGTTTGAGTTTTAAAGGAAAATTTACATGGTATCGAAGCTCTGTTGAGCTAAATCTTAGAAACTGCAACACTATTGATAGATCGGGGGAAGATCTATTGTAGACACAAAGCTAGAGTTTAGATCTAGGGTTTGACAGGTACACTTCACTATGGCCGTACAGTTGAGAGTTGAGGATATACTTTAAGGGGCTCAAAACTTTCCTACTTGGAATGAAAGGATCACAAGGATCCTGTATGTCAGTGATGCAGAGGAGCACATTGACTCCATCAAGGTTGAGCCCACAAATTCGACAGAGTTGACAAGATGGAAGAAGTTAGACTTCAGAGCTATGATGATCATCTTGTATGGGGTGAAGGACCACATAGTCCCTCACCTTTCTGGGAAGAAGACCGCTTTGGGAATGTGGAAGGCTTTGGAAGGACTTTACCAGAGGAAGAACAAAAATCAAAAGATGGTGCTGCAAGAGAGGATGTGCAGTACCAAGATGGCCAAGGGTGAAGGAGTGGTGCCTTATCTCACAAGGCTCACACAGATCAGAGACGAGCTTGGAGCCGTTGGCTCTAAGACTGAAGATGAGGAGCTAGTTTGGATAGCTCTAATGGCTTTTCTAAGCCATGGGACACCTTTGTAAAAGGTGTGGTGGCTAAGGAGAAGCTCCTTGTCTGGAAGGGATTGTGGGATGATTTTGTGCAAGAGGAGACCCGCATGGGTCAAGGTTCAGGTTTATTCAACAGTGCCCCACAGATTGTGGATGAAGAAGCTCTAGCCCTAGCAGGGAAGAGCAAGGGTAAGGCAAAGAAAAAGAAGGGTGGTAAGAAGAACCTTAACATGTCCAAAGTCAAGTGTTTTATCTGCCACAAGTAAGGACCCTTTGCTTCCCAGAGCCTAGACAGGAAGAAGAAGAACAATACCCAAATGGCAGGATCTGCAGAGGTGGAAGAGTTCAACAAAAAATTCGACAAAGACTTTTGTTTGATAGCTTGCATGAAAAGCGCCCTACGAAACAACGTTTGGTAAGCAGACAGTGGAGCATCTTGTCATATGATGAGATAGAAGAGGTTCTTCAAGATCTTGAAGGAGGGTGGATTAAATCTCCACATTGAGCTGGGTGATGATGTGCAGTATTAGGCGCAAGTTGTTGGTACTCTTTCGTTTGAGAGGGAGTCTGGAAGACCCCTCAGTTTTGTTGAAGTATTGTATGTTTCGGGGTTGACCAAAAGCCTCATATTTGTTTCCACCCTGGAGGACAAGGGATTTCAGGTGAAGTTTCGAGACCATAGAGTGTATATTAAGCCCAAGGGGTTAGATAGAAGTTTGGATCGGGTGATTGGGATCCAGAGCTGGAAGGTGTATAGACTACACTTCCAGTCTGCAAAGGCTCTGGTCAGCAACAACAACAATCAGGGTGAGTTGTGGCATAGGAGGATGACACACTTACACCATGGAGCACTGAGGCATTTGAGACAGGCAATCATTGGAGTTCCTAAGGTATAAGAGGAGAAGCATAACCACTGCAAGGGTTGTGCGTTGGGGAAGAACATTAGGAAACCTTTCCCACAGAGTGAGCACAAGTCTAAGAGGACCTTGGACTTGGTGCATTCAGATGTTTGCGGACCCATGAGTGTCCAATCATTCAATGGCTACAATTATTGCATCACTTTCATTATGACTATTCCAGGAAGACCTGTATCTATTTCTTGAAGGCCAAGCTAGATTTCTTTGAGTGGTTTCAGGAGTTCAAGACTCTCGTAGAGAACCAGACTAGAAGAAAGATTCGAGTATTGAGGACGGACAACGGGGGTTAGTATACCTCCAATGAGTTCTTTGAGTATTGTTCATTGGAGGGGATCAAGAAGGAGGGCACCGTGCCTCATACCCTGCAGTAGAATGGAGTGGCAAAGAGAAAGAACCGGACATTGGTAGGAGTAGTCAAGGCCATGGTATTTGATCAAGGATTGCCACTATTCCTATGGGCCGAGGCATACAAGACCGCAATTTACATTCAGAATAGGTGTCTCCACACAGCTTTGTGTAGGACGACACTTGAGGAGGTCTTCACAGGCACTAAGCCAGATATGAGCCACTTGCACATATTTGGGAGTGTCTGCTATTATCACATTCATGCCGACACTAGGAAGAAATTGGACCCTTCTGGAGAGAAGAGGTAACTTGTTGGTTACAACGAGACTTCGAAGGCATACAGAGTATATATTCCTGCTTGCAAGAGGATCATTGTGAGTAGGGATGTCCAATTTGATGAGGACAGAGCCTTGTAGAGATCTGTGGGCTTACCAACAAAGGACAACAAACACAGGACTCAGGGGTCAAATTGGAGGAGCCATAGGTACAGGTACAGACACAGAGCGCAGGTTCTGGTAGTCAAAGGGAGTCAAGTGGACAAGATCCTTCAGTCATTGACTTGGAGGATGAACCGCAACAAGAGACAGATATCCAGCAGCCGCAACAGGTAGACACTAGGCCACGACCTAAGTGGTTTAGGTCGACAGTTCGGGATTCTAGGCAGGTCACTCTTCCACAGAGCTCCATGAGACGCAACAAACCACTAGAGAGACTTAGCTATATGGCATTGATGATGAAGTTGATTAACTTCGAACCTTCCAGTTTTGAGGAGGCTGCACAACATGACATGTGGCAAGAGGCCATGGTTGAGGAGTATGACTCAATCACGAAGAATTAGGTATGAGAGGTTGTGCCAAGGCTAAAATGTAAAAAGGTGGTGAGATCCAAATGGATCTACAAGGTGAAGCATGCAGCTGACAAAAGCGTGGAGAAGTACAAGGCACACTTCGTGTCAAAGGGGTTTTCGCAATAGGAAGGTATTGACTATGAGGAGACCTTCACCCTCGTCGCCAGATATTCTTCTATTCAGACCATTATCTCATTAGCAGTAGAGATCGGTTGGCGAGTTCATCAAATGGACGTCAAGACTGCGTTGCTTAACAAAGTTATATAGGATGAGGTATTCATTGAGCAGCCCAAGGGGTTTGATGTGGACAATAGGGAGATGCATGTATGCAGGTTGCACAGAGCTCTTTACGAGCTCAAGCAGGCACCTTGGGCATGGTACTCGAGGATTGATAACTATCTACGAGAGATGGGATTCCAATGTAGTGAGGTGAACCACAACCTGTACTTCTTGTCAGGTGAGGTGCCTCTCATACTGGTGTTGTATGTAGATGATCTCTTTCTTACAGGAGATGAGAGGCGGATTGATGATTGCAAGTCCAACCTTGTAGTTGAGTTTAAGATGAAAGACCTTGGGTTGATGTATTACTTCCTAGGTTTGGAGATTTGGCAGAGAGATGGGTGCTTCTTCATTGGACGGGGGAAGTATGCATTGGAGATCTTGAAGAGATTTAGGATGGTGGATTACAAGCCCATATCCATACCTCTAGATTCCGTTTGGAGGAAGATTGATGCATCGGGGTCAGAAAGTTTTGATCCTACCTTGTATCATCAGCTTATCGGATTGCTCATGTATTTGGTCAACACACGACTAGACATTAACTTTGCAGTCAACTCTTTGAGCCAGTTCATGGTGGACCCTCGAAGAGTGCATTGGACAACTGCAAAGCACGTGCTTCGTTACATCAGAGGTACAATGGAGTATGGGTTGGCTTAAGAACGTAGTGGGAGTGTACAGTTAGTAGGCTTCATATATGCTGACTGGGCAGGATGTTTAGAAGACTGGAAGAGCACTTCAGGTTGTTGCTTCATCATTGGGTCAGGGGTTGTCTCTTAGTTCAACAGGAAGCGAAAGTCAGTTGCATTGAGATCGATAGAGGCTGAGTACATGGCAGCCATTTTGGTTGCTTGTAAGGGAATGTGGTTGAGGAAGTTGCTTTTAGGGTTATTCGAGTGTGAGCTAGAGGCTACAGTGGTTCACTGTGACAATTAGAGTGGCATCAGGCTATCTGAAAATCTAGTGTTCCATGATCGAAGTAAACACATAGACATCCGGTATCACTTCCTGAGAGATTGTGTACAGAAAGGAACCATTCAGACATATGAGTAGGTGGCAAACATTTTCACCAAGGCAGTTTGCAGACACAGTTTTTGAAGTTCAAAGACAAGTTGGGGTTGCTGTCGAATCCCTTCCTCGTCGAGAGGGAGTGTTAGAAAATGGCTACAAGGAAGGTCTGCTATCATCGCATGTGTCCTTTCATGCTAGAAGACATTAAACATAAAGCCAAATGTATTAATGTGATTTTCGTAAGTTTAGACTAAGGAAAATATGTTAATTAATGTAATTTGATTTTAATTTAATTTAATCACTTTTATTAAGTGAAAAGTTAAATAATTTCAGTCATGTCTAATCTAATCTTGGCCATTGATCTCATGAGAGGATCTCATTTGTTGATCCATAGTGAGGGTTAGGGTTTTCGCTTAGCCATTGAGTCAAAAGAAGATTTGGTGGAGAGGACACATACAGAGAGAGAAAGGGAAGTCAGACAAAGAAGTTTGCAGAGAAGATGGAGGAGCACTCACCCGGAGGATTCCTCGAGATACCAAGCAGAGCACAATGCTGTATAGGATCAAGCAAAGGAAGACCATACATCAGCCGTACAGATTCTGTACAACTAACCCATGAACCATACAGATCCGTACAGCTGACACAGAGGGCCGTACAACTGCGTAGGGAGGTCGTACTGTTTGCTGGGCTTGCTTAGTGATTTTGCAGAGGTTCTATTTTGCTAGGTTGGGTGTATTGAACCACTGGATTGTACTTGTTCTATATCTTCATAATAAAATTTCATATCTGACTACAACACCGGTTTTCCCATCTTGGGTTTTATCTGGGGGTTTCCATACCCAAAACATTGTCTATATATATGTGATTGTTGTTGATGTTTCTCAGTATTTACTTTTCCCTGGATTACTAGTAAAAGAAACTCGTGTGGTTATCAGTAAAAATTAAAATACACTGTTTAGTCCTAGTTTGAGTTTTAAAGGAAAATTTACAGGGAGAGGGTAGTTATCTTTATTAGATGATATGTTCAAGTTTCAAAAATCCACAGAGATCTTGATTTCCTCGTTTTTTTTTTTGATTGCCACTAGATTGGACAACCATAATGAGTTCCTTGTTGGGGCAATTATTCCTGCTACTAACATCTTTTGAAGCTCTTTTTGAATGAGAGGAGCTAACTTAGGATTTATTTGCCTATGTTTCTGTTTGAAAGGCTTTGTATCTTTCTTCAAGGGGATAGTATGTTGAATGATACCTTGCTTGTATACCTTTAGCTCATTTCATGTGTCTGTGGAATCATCTTTTTATTCTCTTGCTAAGCTCTCTAAGTCCCTTCTTTCTTGCGGAGTTGTGCATTTTCCTATCTTAATTATCCTGGGGTTTTATGTAGATCCAATATTTACTTCGATGTAATCCCCAAGTTTTATGACTTCCTCTTTCCTTTTGTACATGTCATGTATGTCGAAGATCCTTTCTAAAGGGATGAGTCCTTTGGGAACGAAATTTACTTTAGGATCTGATCCATCAAGATACTCATGACCCTCTTTTTGCCAATCAACTTCGAAATCAACAAACTCGCTAGTTGTGTATGGAACTAAATCTGGCCATCATCATTGAAAACTAGCCAATGCTCAAAATTATCTTGGATAGAATGTCTGAAAATCACTTTCGTTTTACCTTGACCTTTGAGCAATTCCTCACATGGAAAAAAGTAGTGGTGGATACAACTAAAACATCTGTTTGATTGTTATGTTCCATTGGGACTTCTTCTAAGGATAAAGCATCGAAAAATTCCTTTGTGTCCTAAATTGCATTTCTATACTTCTTTAACCTGCAATTCTTGCATGCATACTGACCTTTAACCTGAAGAATTGCTAAGTCTAAATTACCCTTGATTTTCAAAATCTTAAGTCCCATATCCTTGGTAATTTTTAGGCCTAACAAAAATGCCTCATACTTTGCCACATTGTTCATTGCTTCAAATTCTATCTTGAATGCAAAGTTGAAAGTCTCATTTTTTGGAGAAGTCAATACAATCCTTGCCCTAACTCTTGACTTAGAGTGAGCTCTGTCGATGTTCATCTTCCAAATTTCACTAACTCTTTCTTCCTTAGATTTTTCTATAATAGGAGCCAAAGAATTAGACAAGATCACATAACTGCTCATTTCTTCCTCTTCATAGACTAGTTTGTTCACTGGGTCTTGGGGGTCTTCCACATGATATTTCTTCCTTGTTTTTTATGGAGAGTTACAAACGTGATTTCACATGTAGGGATAGTAATGTAGGTTAGATCTGTTTGAAGGTTGCCTCCTAGATCCCTTTCTTTACAAAAGCATTCCCCATGTATTTGGAACATCAATCATAACTATATCGATTAACACTGAAATATCTGGGTATATTACCAACTGAACTTGAAGATCTTTAATTAGGCCACATATTTTAATCTCTCTTGAATCCATTGCACAACTAGTTTTGTATGGCCTAGTAGTTTTTAACCCAAGCTAGTTCATAACCTTTAGCGGCATGACATTTCTAGAAGCCCTTGAATCCAACATGCAATTATGCAAAATAAATCATTTACTAGTAAAGAGATGAAGAAGGGTGAATGACTTCCATTCCCCTTTTCTATGTCCATGGCTTGTAAAATTACTGAGACATCTTCACTTGTTTCCTTAGATTTCTTAATAAACTTATCGTTAGGACCCTCAATGAATCTTAACTACTTTTCCTTTTGCGAGGGGATCGTGACACTAGCACAAGCACTTTGGCATTTGACATCCATCCATTTAAGTGAATGTTGAAATCTGTACTCGGAAGGGACCTTGATTAGGGGTTTGGATAACTTTGGGGAAACTTCTTAGTTCTTGTGCTTTCATTCCCATTCCTTTGGTAAGTTACACACTTATACTTTATTATTTCCAAAATTTGTTTTGGTGTGGGTTTTTGAACATACAACTTGGTAACATTATCACTTCCCATACTTGTCTCGTTTATCTGATCAATATGATCTCTAGAAATGGGATACTTCTTTCCTATTGTGTTGAATCTTGATGTAGTCTGAGAATCCGATATAGTTGTTTCCATCACAATCCAAGGATTCTCCACTGCTGAGTTGTATATACTTACCACAACTAGCTTTTTCATGGAACTCTTGGCATGCTCTACAAAAAAGAGGAGTCTTGAGCTTAACCAAATTTGTAGGCTCTAATTGATTATGGGACCTTTGATCTTGATGAGGTCGTCTAGGCCTTTTCCATCTCTGATTTCCCTCGGGTTGGAATATATTATGTTGAGCCCTTTCCACTTGGATCAATCTATTCTAGTTAGGAGTTGTGGTAAGCACATGGATGATTTGCTTCCATGCGGTACTAGATAAAATGTTGGTTGAACCATTCCTTTGATGAAGTAGGGTCAAAAGAAAATTGAACCGAAAATAGATAGAAGGATGTATGGTTCGGTTTTTGCATGGGATGGAGTCCCTAGTTGAACCATCTTTATTCGTTGTGGAGGCCAGAGGAATCACTACTGACAACTACGATTGATTTTTCTTTAGCTTTTATTCTAGAAGTACTACCTCCTATAAATCCTATCAAATTTGACATCCCTAAAGCTTGCATATTTGTCTATTCTTATAGTTGCATTCTAGACTACCTTAAGCTCTTGAGGGTCCTTGTCTCTAAGCTGAAAACAAATCTTTCCATTGAAGGCCTCATTAAGATGAATCCAAATGGTTTCCTAAGGAGGTTTAATGTTGGTTGGTAAACTCTGAACCTAAGCTATTGGGAGAGGGGAGCGCGAGCGAAGCAAGAAGCGAGTTTATCAAAAGCTTCTGTTTTGGGAGTGTTTTTTGTATAGTAAATATTTTAATATATTTTGATGGATTTATATCTAAAAACCTTGTAGGAAGTTGAATTAGCTATAGAATACATGGATTAAACCATATAACATCAATCATATAGTAGTAATAACTTATACCATTATCATCAAATGATCACTATAAAAACTTTTGTGGAGCTTGGCAAAGAAGGGAGGGACCATAACATTGTCATATGTTGGGCCTAGGGAAAGATGAGTAGAATTCAGTTAGAATTTTGCCTAAGTATGAAAAGAGTCAGGTCGCAAGAAGGAAAAGGAAGCAACGGCAGAAGTAGAGAAAGAAGAACAAAAGAAGGAAAAGAAGGAAAAGGAGTTGCGAAAGAAGCAGTCGTGGAAGGAAGGACAAGGCAAAAGAAGTAAGGGAGAAAGATGCGACAGAGGAGGAACAAAAGCAGACAAAGAAGAAAGCGCTAAGGAAAGAAGCAGTCGAAGAGGAAGCTGCGACAACAGAAGAAGAGAGTTCGCGCCAAAGGAAAGGATGCAACAAGGAAAGATGCGACATAATAAACCATGTCAGAAGGCGTGCAGTGGCGCAACGGCTTGAAAGCGACAGTTTGGAAAGATCGTGGGTATGAGGTCGGCTAGAGTCAGCGAAATATGCATGTAAGAAAGCATCGTTGTAATTTGAGTCGTTAGTGCCTATTGACATGTGTCACTGGAATAGGAAAGACAACCTATTGGCTTACGATATGAAGTCGACTGAGAACGGCATGTAAGAGTCTATAAAAGGAGGAACCCAAGTTGTATGCGGATTGGCTCTTGGTCAGTTAGCTCCGGGTCATGTGTTAGCTTCTGTAAGTTGTGTTGTCTGTTAGTTTCCTAAGTGTGTTGAGTCGTAGAGAGGAGTAGAAGAATTTGCAGTTGAGTATGCAGAAGTGTAGAAGAGATTGAGTCAAGTAGAGAAGGAATAGTGATAGAAGACCAAAGAGCATGAGAGGAGAAAGAAGTCTGGATAGATAAGAGAGAAAGATCTAGAATTGAGTCTGTAGCTTAGTGCGCAGACAAAAGGGTGCCATATATTTCTCATGCCAGATGAAGAGCACCTTTGTGATTTTTGCCGGATGGGTTTCCACGTTAGATACTGTGTCGAATGTGTGAATGATGAATATGTTTGAGTTGCATATATATGTTGTTGTGAATAAGTGTCGATATATTATGTGTTGATGTATTTGCTTTGAATGAGTTTATATGTATTTGTCGCACTGTTGTAGTTGAATGTATCTATGTTGGTTCGGGTTTATTGTTATAAAACCCGTCGAAGGATGAGTTGTGTCACAACTTAATTATGGATAATAAGTATAAAGATCCCACCCACCAGCTTTGGTCGAGCGCCTTGGTGGATACCAAGGGATGACAAAATCCCCCACCCAACTGTGGAAACCTGGTTCTGGCAATAACCCATAGAAAGATATCTTAGATGAGACTGCATCTGCGTCGTAGGTGTCGTCGACTGAGCTTTTCTCTGTTAGGACGATATCTTGGGCTTTGTTGCGCGCAAAGGAGGGACTGAACCTAGGTCGACGAGAAGTGAATGCCAACATCATCAAATTATCAACCTAGTATAGGAGCTTTTAGTATAGGAAAGGAAGGGAGCTCCTCAGGAGTGCCTTGGGAGCGTTTTGGGAGCAAGCTTTCGAAGGAAGCAAGCTTCGGGAGCAGGAGCAAGGGGGTTTGGGGCGATCCCATGCACCATAGTTCTGGACAAGCTCATTAAATCTCTTCTTGAACTCTCTGTAGTCTCGTTTTCATTTTCCCTTGCAGTATTGAGGGCAGGCAATAAGTGACGATTATCTTTACGTTTAGCCCACATTTACAAAAAGGCAATGTATAGATCTTTCAAGATACTAAATGAATTATTATCTAACTCTAAAACAAGAGCATCTTCGTCTAAACATAAAACAAATAACTTCATGAGTACATCTTCAAATCTATTAGCGTATTTATGAACAATATATGTATTCGCTTGTATATGAGCTCTAGCAATAATAACATTATTTCCTTGAAATGAAGGCAATTTATTAACAGTTTTGTTGGGAACATCATGGGGATAATTAACAATGCCAGTAAAATTAAGAGGACTATATATATCATATGCCATTTTGAATTGAGCAGAAGTGTCAAAAAGATTTTTGATATCAAAGATAGATGCGAGTCCTAAATTATCAAGAATTCTGCTAGAAATAGACTTGTTCAATCTTCTTCTATAAACTCTTTCTGGTTTAGGAATAAGATTAAACAAGCCTATTGAGTTTCTTTTTGTAGAGTACTTTATAGAATTTGAATTAAGTGGAGTTGCAATGTGAACATTTATATTGTAATATCCCAAATACTGATATTCTACTGATATTGTGTATAATGCTAACTCGTACACTCAATCTGTGCAAAAATACGGAATAAATGTGCATGCAAAGTTGCCATCCAAAAATACCCTAAAATATAGCTGAATTAGGGCTAGGGTTTGCAGAAAGGAATTTAACACTTACCACTGATAACTCGGCTGATAATACTCTTGAGATAGGTTGCAGGCATAAAGTGTCGAATAGGTGAAGTATCAGTACTACCTAACTATTGTTGATGCCCAACTGCACATCTGTGCACCCCTTAGATTGAAGGTGACGTTTTTGATGGAGGAGTGAGCTGTTGGTGCTGAGATTTTGCCAGGATGTAGATATGCTCATGCTAGAGAGAATGACTAGAGCATGCAAGGATTCTGAACTCTCCGAGAGCCTTAGCGAATTGGTTTACCAATCTGGTGCTCACTGCCCCCAACCTTTCGGATTTGTTGATAACTGCTCCAGATGAGCAAACTGATGGTTGATAGTCACTATATGCCATAGGATAGGCTTGCTGAGAAAGAGGAAGCTAACATGCGGAGGAAAGACTGCCAACGAATCCTTCTATGGTTTCCCAGCTATTTCCAGCTGCAAAACGTGGATCTACCAATAATCATTTTGAGTGTGATGGATCCCTGGATGCTGATGTATATGATGAATGCTGTGGATAAACCTGGATGATCTATCCCAAAAACAGACTAGGGTAGACATCTCACTGCCAAACCCTCGTTAGCCGAAGACACCGTCTTCAACCCCAACTGCCATGGTTGCACCTTGTGCTGCTGCTCAAAAACTCCAAATCAATCAACAATAACAATAGATACTTTCTTTAGTCCAATAACCCTTCTTAAACAGATGATCATATGCTTTTAGGGTTTGCATGTCACTTTTAGGGTTTTCGCTTCACTTTTGCATGCATGCAATTCTAATTTCATGTTGACTTTAACTCTGAAGAAATAAGGCTTGCATGCTCCACATGCTTTAGGATATGAACTTTGATGGCCTTCTTACTACATCGATGACTTAATAATATTGAATTGATGACCTTTCTGTTCTTAGTGCTATCAGTCCTCAGTTATTCCCTTTTCTTTAATACCCGCTCAAACCTATGGGAATAAGATTGGTTAACGGGTGTCTCAGGGTGGTTTAGTTGAAAGAGGACATTACAGTCCTTCCCCCTCGAAATTGCTTGTCCTTAAGCAATTTCTGACCAATATACCGAATCAGCTATCCCTATTTCTTCTCGTCTATTTTTAACAACCAGTTTATTCCACTGCTGGGTGGCTCTTCTTGTTCTTCGAATTTATGTTTCTTCTCACCCATGCTCTGTATTCCCTCGCTGTATCTCCTGGGCTACCTATAAGGATTGGACATCCTAGATTTGGATCCTCGTTCGAATTCCCTAGGGCACATCATACTTTTGTCTAGAGGTCTACCTGAAAATCCCTTTTCATACCGCTGGTCCTTGAAGTCTTTTGTGTTGGAGTGGACCATTTTCTTGTGCGGGTCTTGTTCTTATGCCTGACTATGGTGGTCATCCCCTTTGTTGTGGCTGACCCTGAAGCCTCATTGGGCATCCCCTTAGGACTACCCTTTTCCCATTTGGTGCCAGGAACTCCATCTCTAATGTTTGGTAATTGGTTGAGTATTTCCCAATTGAGTACAACCATTGTACTCCCAAAACAATGCTTGTGTCTGGCACATCTACCATATAAAAGTCGTCCACCAATGTATAATTCCCAAGCTGTACCTGTAACTGAGGTATCCTCTGTGTGCAATTCATCTTGTGATTTCCAGCCATGACAACGGTAAAGCCCTGAAAGTCCTCAGTGGGAAATCTTTTCCTCTCTACCCAAGAGGCATCTATAAAGTTGTGGGTAGCCCCACCATCAATCAAAGCAATGGCACGTTGTCCTTGGATACTTCCCCTGATCTTGATGGTATGGAAGGTGCGGACTCCTGTGAGGGTAACAATAGTGGCTCTTTGTGGCATTTGTTCCAATTCTGTACTGTGTAGTTCTCCATCTAGTTTCTGCTCCGACTCATCTTCCTCATTGCTATCTGTAAGTATCTCGATGAGGTGTACCTTCCCTTTACCCATGCATCTGTGGCTGGGCACCCAAGGTTCTTTGCAATTAAAACACAAGTTCTTCCTTCTCAAATCTCGTTGTGTGTCCTCGTTCACCCATTCCCTCTGTGGGATTATCCTTTCCCCGTTTTTTGGAAGATTGGTAGATTTTTCCTTGTTTTCCGGGAGATTGGTAGGTTTTTGTGGCGGCTTGTTCTTGGGCACAAATCTTGTAGGTTCAGAGTCCTACTGATAGCATCTTGCAAAGTAATTGGCTTGTAAGGCTTGAGTCATCCGCGGAGTGGCTCAGATAGTGCTTCCGTAAATAGCATAATCAACCGACTCTCTGATATGTCAGATACCATAATTGCAACTCTCTGGAATTCGGTTATGAATGTCTTTGCACTGCTTGAGCTGAGCAAGATCCTTGAAATGAGTCTCGAGGTCCTTATAAAAGCGCTCCATAAGCCTTTGTGTGAAGTCACTGTAGGAAGTGATAGTGTTGTGACCCAATGTCACCAGTCCATGGTACCACCACTCATGTGCTTCCCTGTCTAGATGTAAAGTAGCCAACTTGATTGCATCTGTCTATGTCATGGGGTTAAGTTGAATGTAGGTGTCTAACTTATGTACCCAACTCTTGGTTGTACAACTGGATGCCGCATCAAAGTTGGGGATAGTCAGTCTCCCCAATGTGCGTTGCAACTCAAAATTCAGATTAAATGCTCTATTGAACCCTCTTGGCCTGCTCTTGTGTTTCATGTTGCAAAAATATGAGAAAGTCATGGCTGGATGGAACTCATCTCCTAAATCCTTGTATTCTTGTAAGCAGGCTCCAAATGGTTCCCTAGGTTCTACTGGCATGATTGGTCTTGCTACCATATCTGCTAGGAAGTGAGGCATAGTAAGCCTGTTGGAAGGTCTGTTATATATGTGGGGTGTGTTTTGCATATTGGTGTATGCATGCTTCCCATTACTACTTATAGACCCTCTATCTACTGGTGAGAGAGGTACACTGCTATGCCCTGGTTCTGGTTTCGTCGCCAACCTGTTTATGGCATGCAAGACTTCTTTTTGCCCTTTGGCTAGATCATGCAACGCATTCACCAAGCTGTGAAACTCCATCCTGTCCTCATCTTCTTCCGTTCCTTTTCCCCTGTCAGAGTGTATACCTGTTGGGTCCATGTCTGAGTTGGTATCTTCTAGCTGGATATCCTCAAATTCCTCCGTGTACCTACTCTTTCTTCTCCTATAGGTTACAAAAGTGTCTTCTTCTGTATTCATTTACTTATCATGTTCAAGCCCACAACTGGCAAGGAACATGGTCTGATACCACTGTAATAACCCAAATACTGATATTCTACTGATACTGTGTATAATGCTAACTCGTCCACTCAATCTATGCAAAAATACAGAATAACTGTGCATGCAAACTTGCCATACAAAAATACCCTAAAATATAGCTGAATTAGGGCTAGGGTTTGCAGAAAGGAATTTAACAATTACCATTGATAACTTGGCTGATAATACTTCTGAGATAGGTTGCATGCATAAAGTGCTGAATAGGTGAAGTATCAATGCCACCTTCTTGCTGCTGACGCCCAGCTACACATGTGTGCACCTCTCAGACTGAAGGTGACATTTTTGATGGAGGAGTGAGCTGTTGGTGCTGATATTTTGCCGGGATGTAGATATGCTCGTGCCGGAGAGAATGACTGGAGCATGCAAGGATTCTGACCTCTCCAAGAGCCCTAGCGAATTGGTTTACCTATCTAGTGCTCATGCCCCCCAACCTCTCGGATTTGCTGATAACTGCTTCAGATGAGCAAACTGATGGCTGATAGTCACTATTTGCCGTAGGATAGGCCTGCTGAGAAAGATGAAGTTGACATTCGGAGGAAAGACTGGGTATTATGGTCCTAGCGAATCCTTCTGTGATTTCCCAGCTATTTACAGCTGTAAAACATGGATATACCAATAATCCTTCTGAGTGTGCTGGATCCCTGGATATTGATGTATATGATGAATGTTGTGGATAAACCTGGATGATCTATCCCAAAAAGAGACTAGGCAGATATCTCACTGCCGAACCCTCGTTAGCTGAAGACACTTTCTTCAACCCCAACTATCGCGGCTGATCATATGCTTTTAGGGTTTGCATGTCACTTTTAGGGTTTTCGCTTTACTTTTGCATGCATGCAATTCTAATTTCATGTTGACTTTAACTCTGAAGAAATAAGGCTTGCATGCTCCGCATGCTTTAGGATATGAACTTTGATGGCCTTCTTACTACACTGATGACTTAATAATACTGAATTGATGTACCTTTCTACTGCTAGTGCTATCAGTCCTTAGTTATTCCCTTTTCTTTAATACCTACTTGAACCTATGGGAATAAGATAGGTTAACGGGTGTCTCAGGGTGGTTTAGTTGAAAGAGGACATTACATATATGATTTGTGCTTGAACAAGCATGCCCATCTAACAAAGTAAAAAATACAAAAAGAAACAATGGTCATTAATTCCCGAAAGACGAGATTTTTTCCTCGACAATGGCGCCAAAAGATTTTGCCGCCTAATCTACACCTGGGAAACTTGAGAAAAACCTTAACTCAATGAGTTCAGCGTTGAGGGCAAGTTTAGGTTGGGTGTATGTAATAAACAAAATATATATAATATATAAATATAAATAAATATTAACGATAGATCAATAGCTAATATTTAATAACTAACATGTAATGAAGGGTCACATCTCTTTGTGAAAGGGCACCCTTGTGTAGGTACATATATGAGCCCTCATTTCCATTGTAATCATCTCATATTTTATATTCTTATTCAATTATTATGTTATTCAGATGGATTTCTTTATAATGTTCCAAATATTTTGGATGGGCGTACTCTGAATCGGGTTGGTCCACTACATTTGGTATCAATCTCTTTCTCGGGCACTTTTGTTAATTCATGTAGAAATTTATAAAAAATCAGCTCCTTGATTTGCGTGCTTTGTAAATCCGTATAGCTTGTATGACCCTCCTTGTTTTGCGTGCAACAAAAACAACACTGTACGACCCTACAATACGACCCAACATAACAAAATCTTCTTGGGAAGCATGCCTCTCTCCTCAGGATTTGTGCTCTCTTGAGAAAAAAACTCTCCTCGGGATTCGTGCCCACTCCTTGAAAACTTGCTCCCTCTCAAAATCAACTTGCCAAATGCTCACTCTTGGAAAACTCTTTCCTTGTCTTGCACACTACCCTAGGCTCTCTCTTATAACTTGAAAGTGACTTTTCACCTTCCCCAATCCCTAAATCCAAAGGCCAAGATTTAATCTTGCCTTTACATGATGAATGGTTGAGAAACTTTCCTCCCAAACCGGTTACATTTAATTTTTAATAAAGTCACTTTTCACTTTATGAAATATGTGCACTTTATCTCATAAAGTCACTTTATAAAAAGAAAACAAGGAAATACTTTATAAAAAGTCACATGACATAAGGATCACTTTAAAACTACTTTATAAAACACCATTACAAAGTCAAGTAGCCTAGCTAGTGCATGGTCACTTCTGGATACAAGACAAAATCATGCGAAGTGTCTCCAGAGCTAAATAGCTAACAATTCCGGCCTTTGGCCACACCCGTCTCAGAGCTTATCTGAACCTTGACTTTTGGTCAATCATAATTTCCGATGTTTCTTTGGAATCTCAAGTCCTTGAGCAAAAACTCAGCCTTTGGCCATTTAAGTCATAATCTCTGTGAAGAAAAAATTCAGTTCGCTGAAAATTCTACGAGGAAGACAATTGTTACAGCAACCGTAATAACAAATATACATTGGTTGCACATTGAGTTGATAAAAATAATTGAGGTGAATAACCTAAGAATTGGGCCACATCAGAGTTTCATGTGCTATATTTACATCGGGATGCCAGTCTACTCTATTCTGCCAAGGAAATATCAAGTCCATGTGGATAAAACAAAGGTTTCCACACTTTGAAATCTGTCAGAATTGCTATAAAACAGGTGCTCATTGTAAAATTTCATTCCATTTATTGTTGGCATCACGACTATGGAAAATTACGTCACTTTACACCCAACAGGGTTCTACATGCAAAGGGTTGTTTACATCTTGTGTTTGGTCTTATTTGCCTTCATCACTATAGCATCTGCTTCTGTTTGTGTTATTCGTCACCATCGCTTAAGGATCTGCTTGTTTTATTTATGTTTTCTGCTAAACGATTATTGAAGAGAAGGCACTGGCTTTCTCTATGGGCGCAACGTTTCATTTGGTATAATAGATGTGACATACCATAGTAAAAATCATGAAAAGTCATGTGAATTTATTAACCGGGCTCGAGCCACCAGTTTGCATTGGGTACTTTAAAGTGGGCAAGAATGAAGTGTTTATTCAAAAGTGAAAACATTCTTTTATTAAAATTCTCAACTTAGATACATGGTGGAAGATTGCTTTGTTTTAAATACTGAACACCACATCAAAGGCAAACACTATGCGGATTTGAGGATTGTGGCTACCACTTGGTGAATAAAACAAAAATACACCGGCTTTTTAGAAGGAAAAAAGTATTCCAAACATCATCATAACTTCAGTGAGTGAACAAATTACTTACTGAAAATTGTTATATTGAGTGAAATCAAGAGATAAAGGGGGTTCATTTTCAAGATTCTAATCAATGATTCCAAAGCATTAGAGACAAATTATCCAAAGTCTACTCATGTATATACCATATAAGAGTCAATGTGTATTTTGTCAAATATTTGAGTCCATCAATTTTATCTATGGCATACCAAGAGAGGCCGAACATGCTAGAGTGACAATCATCCACATGAGAAGAAAACAGTGGGACAAAACCTTGATCAAACCCTTAAATTTTTTTATGAAATGTGTAGAATAAATTGCTAACAAAATTCAATTGTTTTTAGTTTAAAGAAATGCCTTTCATTTTGCGGATGATGGTTTCATTGTAAGGGCAATTTGGGCCTTTCACCTTTGATTTTCCACTGCAACAACAATACAATTATGTCATTGCTAATCAGTAGAACAGAAGAGCCGATTAGGGTAGAATGATAACCCGGTTGTTTCCTTAAAGGGTTAGTTAGACAATCATCAGTGTTCCACAAGGATGCGTCCCCTAGGGTCGGGGGCTTGCCCCCTGCATTTCCCATGCCTGAGGGGCTGGGAGGCTTAATGGGAAATGTTTCCCAGCACCCCCCTTTTTGAGAAACATGAGGAAATGCAGGTCTAGGAGGTTCCTGGATTGAGGGGCTCCCACATGCCCCCATCCCCCTCGAATTTTTAATTTTTTTTACTTAAAAACAAAAATCAATTTAAAAAACAAGCATTTACTCTTTAGGTACATAAGGATGCTAGTATGCAAATGGTGATGGGATGTGGAATTGATATGTTTATATGTTGGGGTTCTTATTTTTTATTTTTATTTTTTCTATTTCTTTTTAATTTTAGAGATTGCCCCCCTATGTTAGGGACTCCTACACACTCCCACCCCCTGTCCCCCAAAATACCCCCAAAGTTTGGGATGTCTCTACATGTTCCCAATGTGCGTTACCCCGCTCCCATGCTCCCATGTCCCGAAAACTTGGTGGAACATTGACAATCACTTAAAGAGCTAAAGCCTAGGTTAGGAGAAAAAACAACAAAAAATCAAAATTACTGTGTTTTTATATGTTCGTGGGTCCCTAGAAAACTCGGGTGATTTTTGATGTAGATTGGCTGATTCGATTGGTTCGGTACCAAACCAATCTACATACTGATTTGACTTGGTGGGCCATCAAATCGGTAAATCGGCCAAAGACCGAAACTGATTTTAACGATTTTTAAAACTATGATATATATATATATATATTCAATTCCAAATATTGTTATCTTAATAAGTGAGGTTAGTCATAAGGTTCAACACGAAAAATAATAAAGGCATTACTTTTGAGTACAAAAACTGGTACAGAGGAAAAGTGAAAGGAAAGAAAAGTCCTAAGGGATATAATTAATTAAAGGGTTATAAAAGCTTCACAATGAAGAATTATTATTTACATTAAAGGGGAGAATTCAAGGAAGATAGGTTAACATCATTCTCAAAATGAACCATGGTGAAAATTACATTAATATCGATTTGAAAAATCAATTATTAATTTCAGAGCAAAATATAAGTGAAAAGGAAGAAATTGACATGATTCTTGGGTTTCCTTGGTTTAAAAAACTAGGTACCTTCGTCTTAAACATGGAGAAGACATTACTATGAAGTCAAATTCAATATTACCTTCATCAAAAGGCTTGAAAGACATCTCAAAGGTGATCCCTTAGGAAAATCGATGGTCAATTTCAAAGATACAAAAAGAATATGACAAATTTATTGTAGATAAAAATGAAGAAATTTTTCGCATAAAAGATGACAGTAAAAAACGACTTACTTAGATTAAGAAGTCAAAGGATACAAAACAATGCGTTTAGAAGTTGGAGCAAGAGAATCAAGATCTCGAAAAGAACTTATCAAAAAAAGAGGAAGAAGGTTCACACTTAATGATCCTTAATCAAAGATTGTTAGAACAAATCAATGGACTAAAAGAGAAGGCTTAGAATCGAGACATGAAAAAAGTTGAACAATTAGAAAATGAAGAGCTTGCATGCTTAAAAAATCATAACAATTCCTGCTTGCGCAAATCTAGAAGCTTAAAGATGATAAGAAATCTTTGGAAAACAAATTAGAGCAAGCTATCAGAAAAGAAGCATTGGAGTCTTCAGAAGTGATATCCCATGTTGTGGAAAAAGGAACAAATAAAGATCCAATCCATATCGCAACTAAAGAAGATGCAAAGTCAGTTGAAAAATTGACATATACGAATTTTGGAGTACAAACGATGGAAACTCCAAGAATACTTAATATAAGAAGCTCATTAATTGACGATTGAACATCAATGCATGAAGAAAATAAAACTAATAATAGAAGCTCATTAATTGACGATTGAACATCAATGCATGAAGAAAATAAAACTTTGAATTGCTTAAAGTAGGATAAGGGAAAGCCATGCTACCAGGGCACCTTATCGATATCCCAATCACAAGAGCAGACTCTTTAACTAGTCAAAGTACAAAATATCAACATAGCTTAGAAGGAAAACACTTGACCTATCATTCAAAGAGTGTTGATTGTTGAATTTTTAGCATTAGCATGAATACTTAAAATTTGCAGACTAACATAAAACAAATGACAAGTGTAGTAAACAATATCAACACATCAACACATTGAACACAAGAGCTTTTCACTAGGGAAACCTTTTAAGGAAAAAACCCCAAAAGCATTAGTAATTCATCTCGTAAATGAGATGACTGAGTTCTTCAATGAATTCTTGAACCCTAATGGGTTTGTTCCACAATTACACAGAAGATAATCTTTTTACACAAAAATGTCCAATTAGGACTTTTAACAAATTAGGGCTTGTTGCTCTAATCTTCTCTCTCCTGCCCAGAAAACACAGGCTGCCAGAAATTCTTTTATGCTTGCCTGTGGCCCGCCTGAGCCTGTCCCGGATCCTTTGCTCTCTTTCCCAACACCTATTGCTTTGTTGCCCGAATGCTGCCCCGTCTTGTTCTGTTTCCTGTAGGTCAGATATGTTTGCCTGGAACCCTTTTGTGATGATCCCGAGTCCTGCTGGGCTAGTCCGAGGATTGCCCGAGGGTCTAGTGCAGACCCAGCACTCTCTGGGCTAGTCTGTAGACTACTTGAGGGTAGCTGGCAGCCCACACGGGCTTGTCTGCTGCCGCCCGAGGGTAGGTAGCAGACCCGAAACCCTCACGGGCCTGCCTGCTGCTGCCCGAGGGTGGGTAGCAGACCTAGAACCCTCACGGGCTACTGCGGTAGGCTGCCCGAGGTTCCAGAAGAGTGGGCGAGCCCTAGAGGAGCTTGCCCAGAGAAAGAAGGGCAGCGACCATGAAAGAAACAACCTGCCCGGTGAAGACTAATGGTGCCCGTGGATTGTCTGCTCCTGCTTGTGAAGGAAGGAGCTCTTAGGGTAAATCCCTAACCCTGATTTAGCTGGTCGTGAGATGTGAAGAGGAAGAACTCTAGCTGTAGGGTAAAACTGAAAAACAAGTGGGTGCCCTACCTAGACTTATCCATGCTAGGGCATAACCACAAAGACAACCTTCTCTTCAAAAACCTATGAATTCTTCTGTTGGAGCAGCTTCACCTGTGAGAGAAAGTGTGTGTGATAATGAAATGGATTGATCTTCTTTTATAGCCTTTGAGTCACCTGTAAGTGGACCAAAACCGAAAAGAACAAAATATTAATATTTTATTCTTTTATCACTCTGACTTTTACCTTTAGTGGTACTAAAGGTATTTTTGCACTTTCACTTTGACACCTTAGTGGTACTAACTACTAAGGGTCCTTGTGTATTTTAGACTTTTGCTTTAGCCTTCTTCAAGTGCCCTGTGGTCAAAATAAGTGGTCAAGGTGGTCCTTCATCCCCACTCAAAGTACGAGAATTACTGTGTGACACCAAGATCGGATACTAAGGTGTCTTAACCAAGGGTAGCTAAGCCTTGGAGAAGATCACAAATCCCACTAATCGAGGGTTAGAGTGCCACACATGCCTAGACCCGGTCTAAGGATTATAGTGTCATCCTGGTAACAGACCAGGTGCCTCAGCCATAGGCTACATAATTTGACACAAGGTCAAATACTTGGTAACAGACCAAGTGCCTCCATTCTCCTAGAGAATGGCCCTCAGCCTCGAGCTGAGCCCCTAGTCCCGGAATAGGTTAAATTCCTAGTAACTGACCAGGTGCCTCCATTCAAAGAATGGCCACTCAGCTCTAGGCTGAGTCCCCTAGTGCTAAATTGGTTCCACATCTTGGTCCCGGACCATATGTCACCATTCAACTGAATGGTCACTCAACTCAAGGTTGAGTCTCCCAGTGTTGGACTGGTTCTAGATCTTGGTCTTGGATTAGATATCCCCATTCAACAGAATAGTCAGTCAACTCTAGGTTGAATCCCCTAGTGCTAGACTGGTTCCACACCCTGGTCTCGGACTAGGTGTCTCCATTCTCCTAAGAGAATGGCTCTCGATGCTGGTCAGAAAAATTAACATTGATGTCAGTACAATTAAGAACAATTTATTGTGGGAATCATATTAGCACAACGTTCCACAAAGAATCAATTTAGCATGGTCGGATCCTTTTATAGTTTGTTAGTTCTTCTCAACACTTGGAGATTTGTGTTGTTCGCCGATTGCACACTAGCAGCAGAAATCTTCCGAAAGCTATCTCCTCACTTGAGAAAGTGGGAGAGGTGTGACCTTGGGGGCAAGCACAGAGCCAGGTACTGTCACCTCCTTTTAAAACAATCTGCAATCACTTACGCGACACCACCATGGTTTATGCATTGGGATTGTATGCAATGGTTTAAAAATTCATGTGGAGAGGGGTCTATCTTATGACCAATCGCTTGCCTCAAACAATGCTACTATATGCTAGTGTGAGCCCACTTCTCCCTCACGTCACCTCTTTCATATATTGAAAAGGCATTTGATATGGCATGGCTTGACTTTATAATTTATTTCAAATGTAGAGGGGTCCACACATCCCACTCATCACTTCATAAAGCGTGAGTCCATTCACCCTCACGTCACTCTCCCATGAAATAATTCGTATGCATGCCTTTAAACCAAAGTTTAATTCATATCATATTTTTGAAGTGGATTGCATGGCATGAGGGACCCACCTACATGTCATTTCCACCCATAAAATATTCAATTTTGACTTTTTTACTATTTTGACTTTGGTGCATTATGTCCACTTTTAGCATTAAAATGTTATTCTGGTGCTCAATTAGTCGAATATTGACTTTCGGAATGCTTCGGCTGGCCGACTGATGCTAAGAGTGGACCCTAGGGTAATGATGTTGCTTTGAGCTTGAAAATGAGCCCAACCGTGCTGAAAACGGACTCCGGATCACACATTTATTACATTTTGAAATTTTCCATTTAAACCATTAAAAAATGGCTTAAAAAACGGAAAAAAAATTGATTTTCTCGAAATCCAACGAAACGTTAGGGGGACCTAGTACATGTTCATACGACTCAATCGGAATGCCTAGCATGACAAAAAATACTGACACGAAGTCTCTAATAACCTCTCCCAAGGTCGAAACAACAAGACAACTACCCCAGCTTTGGAGGAGCGAGTGAAAAACTCAGAAATTAGTGGTCGTTTGTTCAACAACCAATAATAACCAAGGGAAAAAACACTTTGGGCTAGTCGGCTTGATGCCCAAGTCTGGGAAGCCGAGCCTTTTATAAAAAATTCAATGCTAGGACATTTTTTACAATCTCCCCACGGGGGTATGAACATGTATTTACAAAAAGTTCTGAATAGATTCCCAGGAAAAGGCTGGCAGACTTTTGAATTCTAATCATGAACAAGTGTATTTGTTCAATGCTCTGGCAGCTCACCGAAAAATCCACTAAGTGCAAAATTAGTGGATAACAGGCTCCATCCTCCACATTAGCCTCCTTTGGATTGTTGCCCCATGTCAAAAATGTTCTATCATTCTTGGCTGCTTTAGAATAACGGGACAACAACCTCAAGTTGTAGTGCACATAAACCAAACTTTCGGCCCGTTCTACAATCAAATTGTTTCTCTTGACGCCATAGATAAAACTGTAGGTGCACCAACACCTCTCTGCAGAATAACTATTGACAACCTATGAAAGCACCCTCACCGCCAATTTATGCAAATATGTGGCACTGGTGCCATACATGTTCCACCAACGAATAGGATTCAACCTCTCTCAATCTTTGGCTGGATGCAAGGTCCCAAAGACTCCATGTTCACTTGATGTACTGGCTCAATTCACTCCGTACTTGAGCACACTCCTCATCAAGGACCAACTTGTCTAATGCAAGCATATACCCATTTTGCACCTCTGGATCTGTGTGTAGTCTTTTCCTAACTCCACCACCAGGTGCAGGTTGGGCCAACCAAGATGGAGAATAATATTTTGGGGTAAAGACATATGCAAGGGCATGGCGTGGAACATTCAATTTATCCCAGCTTTTAACCACATGTTTATGAATATGGTCATGCAAGATTGCATCTCTTTGCTCAACAATGTCTTTGATTTGACCAAGCATGCTATCCATTTGCACATACACGTCCCCAATCATCGGTTGATCTGTATCTGCAAAACAAATCATATTATAAACGAGCTTGGTGAACTGTAGAACATATTTAGCATGTGCCAAGAACTGACCATCAAGGACGGTTTCCTCTACCTCCTGAAAGTCATGTCTATCAGATGCGCTTGCAACTCTGTCTTTCAATATTTGCCATGAATCAGTTGAGACCATACTAGCAAATGCCTCTCTTACCTTCAAAATCCTTCCGAGGTTTGGTAGTAGCTAGTTAATCTAGTCTTCGCAATCTTCAATAGCTTCAATCTAGAGTGATTGCAAAAAATGTGGTGGGCCATGCTATGATTGGTAATAAATTTTATCATTTTCTTACCTCTCTTTTACGAGACACCAATCCATCGGTAACTAGGGTCCTTCATCTTAACAGTATCAATGATCATTAATCAAAAGGTTCAATGTTTGAACCAAACACCCTGGCCAAAATATGTTGGGATACTTATCCTCAATGATTGCTCCTGTTGCCTTTCAGTCATATTGTGATGAATGCTATATTCTTATGTTGTTGAGTTCAATTTAATATTTGTAGTATCTTATGTCAGTGTCATTTTTGAATCCTTAAAAAACACCTAAAAACAATCCCATCCACAACTAATAACTAATTAAGAGCCTTAGCAACTCTTTCTAGGGACTACCCCGCTTGGCTCCGTTAGGAGTGGCCTAAATGGAGGAGTCAGGATCAGGTGACAACACCTGATTCGAGACTTGCCCCAAAGGACACACTTGGCAGCTTGAATATTTTTGCTGTGTTAACCCCCCAACTGTGTGTAAGGCGACAAAAGGGAGCGATTCGTTGGGGGCCCTAGTGATTCCCTGCAGCGTAGGTTTGAACTCTGGAATAATGCTTTTAAGTTGTTTATATATTTGGATTTAAATTCATTGCATAACAAAGAAGATATCCATAATCATCTCAATAATCATATGCAAAAGCTCCTTTTGGGATGCCTGGAAGGCAAATGCTACACCCATTAATTTGAAAATCTAGCGTAGTAGAACTTGCATGGGAAGCCATCTATGCCTAGCCATCTTTGATAGGGTGTTGTAAAACTTTATCCAATGTCAAGGACTGATCACATATGAGTCTTTGAGATTGTGACACTCTGAGGGTCCAAACACCGTCACAAATTTACATTGACACTCTACAATTGTTAGTTAGTCCTTACAACTAAAACATCAACTTGTAATGATTGATAAGCAATTTTTCAATTTTGGTAATTAGATTCTCTCTTCATGTATTTTTAATGTTGAAATCCTTTTTGTTGCTTACTTGGTGCCATGGTGGCCAAGTCTTCAAAATAGTCTTTAGAAGGCTTATCCGTTGTTCTTAGTCAATGGAGTCTAGCATGCATTTGGGTGCCTTTGGCCTTATAATATGACCTGTTACCGAATGAACTAGCAGGGCTAGTCACTAGACAACATCTAAGGTCTAATTTAGGTCTGTGATTTAGGTCTAATTTTGCAAAGATATTTGGAAGCATGCTAGAAAATAGAATTAGCAAGTGGGCGGAGGAAAGGGACAAGCGTGCTAAAGGGCAAGCAGGTTTTAGACCTAAACATTCCACGGTGGACCATGGTATTACTTTAAGGCACATCATTGAAAAAGTGTGGGAGAAAGAAAAGGAATCTTTTTGTTGCTTTGTCGACTTCAAAAAAACTTTTGACACGGTGCCCAAGGATAAGCTATGGCACAGAATGGAGGAACTTGGGGTTCCTATACATCTTAGAGCAGTTGTTCACAGGCTATATGAGGAGGTCAAAGTCAAAATCAAAACATCGGATGGTATCTCCGAAAGTTTCAGAAGTGATATTGGGGTCAAGCAAGGGTTCCCATTATCCCCTACCCTTTTTGGCTTATATATTGACAAACTTGAAGAGTGGTTAAACTTAGAGGGCGGGGATGGCGCCCTCGTGGGTGAGTATGTGATAAGACTTCTTTTGTATGCAGATGATCTTATTTTGATTGCTAAGTCTGCCCTTGGCTTGCAAGAGCACTTGATTTCCCTTGAGCACTTTTGTAGAACAGTTGGGATGCAAGTAAATACTAGCAACACGAAAGTGGTAGTTTTCTCTACCAAAGAAAACATAGACAACATAAGTTATACTTTGAAGACAATACCCTGGAAGTAGTGGAAGATTACAAGTACCTCGGAATCGACTTCAACAAAAATTTTAGTTGGGAAGGCTGCAGGAAAAAAAGAACTCTTGGAGGTTGGAAAGTGTTTTATGCTTTCCAAAATAGGTGCAGGGAGGCAGAGTTATGGGACTGGAAAAATATGCAAACCGTTTTTGGGCTCTTAGTGGTCTCGGTTGTTCTATATGGTTGTGAAGTTTGGGCCAGCAGTACCTCTTACTTACAGTGGAAGCAAATAGAAAAGATTCAAAAACACATGATTACAAGCAAATTCAAAATTAAGAGTTCAGTGCCTTACGAGAACATGCTAAGTGAAACAGGGGTGGCTTCTATTGAAGCAATCGCTATGGTGAGATTCATAAGATATTTAAAAAGAGTTGAGCAAATGGAAGAAGGTAGATGGCCTAAGGTTGTCTTCAATCACATATTGTGCAAAAGCAAGAAGACTTGGATGCGGCAAAATATTAAATGGCTTAGTAAGTGGGATATGTGCTTGAGCATGTGCCCCACGAATAGTAAAGAAATAAAGGATTTTGTTATCAATAAGTTCCACAAGCAAACTTGGGATAAAGAGCTAGGGAGAAAGAGAAAGTACTATATTGAAGAGTTTAACCCTACCTGCAATCAGCAACAAAAGGCGTACATAGGGGCCAATATACCTTGGAAAGCCAAAATTCTTATTGCTCAATTAAGAACTAATTCCCATCAACTCCGTTGTAAGACCGGGCGTTGGAAAAGGCTAAAAGAAGCTTGGGCAGAAAGAGTGTGTATTTTTTGCACCGCTGGTAAGGTGGAGACAGAAAAACATTACATTTTAGAGGGTGAAACCTTTAAGGATAGTAGGGACAGGTACGCAAATGTCTTGACGGATAAATCTTGGGATGATTTATTTAACTAGGGGACTGTGGAAAAATTGGGGGCACTCATCATCAAGTTGAACAGGCAAAGGATTGAATTGCAGAAAACTGAGTGCGAGATGGTTGGTCCCATAGGCTATTCTTAGCCTCGCGGACAATAAAATATTTTCTTCTTCTTCTTCTTCAAAGTACCATTTGATTTGACATCATGTAGAGGCCAAGACAGTCCATCAACAACATTGTTCCACGAATGAGCAAATTGCAGACATCTTCATCAAAGCGCTTGGACAAAAAAAGTTTGAAAGGTTTAGAACCATGCTCGAATTCACAAACACCCCTTCAGATTAAGAGGGGGAATGTTGGAAACCTAATCCTCAGGATTATGGTTCCACGTATCTTGTAAATAATGTAAATAAATATAAAAAAGAAGACAAACAATCTCGTAGGAGTCCAAGAGGCATGTTGGAAGGTGGATCCCAAAGGCCTTATGAGTTGAATAAATAAGTGCCTTTATAAGCTAATAAATGAATTCGGGAGTTATCCACTTGACAAAAGCAAAAAGATACAATCAGCCCAATTTGAGCTCCTCATGAAACAATGTTTTACATTTCATAAAAATGGCATGTTTTCAGGTCATAGTTGACTATCAGTTAAGTATTTTTTAATTATTGCAAGGATCAGAAAAATGACCTTTCGCTTTGAAACAGTCCGTGTCAGCTGAGCAGAGACCAAAATCTGCAACCTATAGCACAACAGGAGATATTTTCAGAACTCTTAAGCTCATTAAAGGAATGTTTGGGGAGGTGATAGCACAAGGAACATAGATCTTTCTATCAAAGAATTCAGTATATACCTTAACATCACCATTTGCAGTGAGTAAAATGTTAGCCGCTGTAACAAGGAAAATTCTTGTCAAAACAGATTAAATATGGATGTTCTGGTATTTCAGACTACAGATAAACAAAACTATTGCTAAAAAATTAAAGAATGCCAGCTCCTTCTTCTACATAATTATTAGCTTATACATGAAATTTGAATTGCATCTAAAAAGCTAATCAGACAAATCAAACATGCAGGAAAGGAATTACCCCTTACCTTTGATGTCCCTGTGGATTTTTCCTTCAGTGTGTAGGTATTCTATAGCATGAAGCAGATCGCGTAAGATGCATGCAATAGATCTTTCATCTAAAGGTGGACCTGTTTCAAGCTGTAGGAAAGGGGATATAAATCATTGTTCTGCAAATGAAGCACACATCAACCTACATTTAATAACTATCTATGCACGGTGAACAATTAACATATTTCATAAGTTCACGAACCAGTTTACCAAAAACAACTCAACGTTTAAGATTCAAATTTCAAATTGCATGCACAGTGAGACAATGAGGAATTTGGAAATAAAACATTGAGACAAATACATATTGCATTTTATTTTCATTGGAGAAGACCCTGTTCTGCAATCTGTAAAGTTGATTTAGACTTCCAACTTATTTTTAAGATAAAAAGTGTTTCCTCTGCAACTGAATCACCGGAAATTCCACCTCGAGGTGCTGGAAACACATCTGAGCAATTCAGAAACATTTCCTAGTAAGAGACCCTTCTGAAACACGGCTGAAACATTTCAGTGACATTTCAAATTTTGGAATGCTGTATCAGCCATTTCAGACAGCCTATCAGCTGTTTCAACTGATGTTTTGGTCATTTTGGTTGGTGTATCAGTCACTAAAATGGGGAAATAAAAACACACTAAATTTTATTTTTAATGATACCACTAATTTCTTACAAATCCAGTTATAAATAGAGAAACTTGGACCTCTCTTAATGATAGCTCCTTTTTTTTGTTTTATTTCCAAATTTGATATTCATGAATGGTAATCTGAATTTCTTGTCTCCCGGTTTCTTTCATATATATATATGCATGTATGTATTTGGCATATCCTGGCTGTATTGTATCCTGATTTTCTATATACTGTATGTTTCTCTATCCGTACCTGTGCAACTTAGGATCTTCCGCATTTCTGAGTCTGTCAATTTAGACCAATGTTACAAATATCGTGTCNTTCCTCTGCAACTGAATCACCGGAAATTCCACCTCGAGGTGCTGGAAACACATCTGAGCAATTCAGAAACATTTCCTAGTAAGAGACCCTTCTGAAACATGGCTGAAACATTTCAGTGACATTTCAAATTTTGGAATGCTGTATCAGCCATTTCAGACAGCCTATCAGCTGTTTCAACTGATGTTTTGGTCATTTTGGTTGGTGTATCAGTCACTAAAATGGGGACATAAAAACACACTAAATTTTATTTTTAATGATACCACTAATTTCTTACAAATCCAGTTATAAATAGAGAAACTTGGACCTCTCTTAATGATAGCTCCTTTTTTTGTTTTATTTCCAAATTTGATATTCATGAATGGTAATCTGAATTTCTTGTCTCCTGGTTTCTTTCATATATATAAATGCATGTATGTATTTGGCATATCCTGGCTGTATTGTATCCTGATTTTCTATATACTGTATGTTTCTCTATCCGTACCTGTGCAACTTAGGATCTTCCGCATTTCTGAGTCTGTCAATTTAAATTTTAGACCTCTTCCATGTTGTCTAATTTGATCCTCATTGCCCAAATGGTATCTCAAGATATGTACCCATGTTGCTCCTCAACTTCAACTATTGTTCACTGCAATTTTGATTTTTAATCTCTTTAATCTCCAGAATTCGAAATCACTATATTATTCTTCTAAGACAGCTCTGCTTCCCATTAATTATTATGCCACAAGTTTAAGGCGAGAATGCGGTTGTATTAGAATCAGTGTCATACAGTATACTACTAATCATTCTCTGTAGACTGTGGAAATGTAATGAGATATTAGGATGGTCATTAAAAATATTGTGTTGGAATTGTAGTGAGTGAATATCAAACAGTTGGGAAGTTTTCAAGAGTCCACAGCCATGCCAGATATGAGTGGTACAACCCAGTTTTTCTTTTTCCAAGGGATGTTAAGGGAACAACCTCATAAACAAAATCGGTGTACATATATTTGGACCTTGTAAGGTTCAGAAGGCTATCAACCATGGATTAAGTAGACTCATAGTGGCATGGATGCCAGTAGACAACATGCAAACCACAATTGCCAAAGATAGATATATCCAATTATAATTCAGTACGGTACATCTTGATGACTATATCAGTTGCAGTAATTAAGTTATGCAAAACAAAATTACCAAGTTTGGGCGAATCAAGCTCAGAAACCTGATAATTTGAAAATAATTCAATTCAGCGGAATTATTCAGTTCAAATTGATTTGGTTCACTCACATGATAAAGGCAAAGTCGTTATGTGAGAAGGGTATGCGGGATGAATTGGAGGGTACCCTATCGTTAATGTGGCTCTGGCCATCATTTTCTTCAAATGAATCAGGAGTCAGGATTTCAAACTTGCTTTGCAGGCAATCAGAGGGTCGTTTGAGCTTAAGTGTCTGCTCTTGTGCCTCATCAAATCCAACTTCGTTGACACTTGAATGAGTAGAATATGGATAGTACCAACCACCGGCTTGGTGAGCTCCACAGGTTTCTTGTATACAATGTCGATGGCGACTTCTACATCTTCCAAGGGCTTGTTGACAACAACGATGGCAAGATTCTCATCCCAAGAGGAGTTGTTGCCAGCAAGGTTCACAACATAAATGATTTAAGTGGTCAACAAGAAATCACCACTGGATTGTACTTGCTCTAATATTAATGAACTAATGAATAAGTCCTACAAATCTATTACAAACATTGCTTCATATGCATGTAAATGTATAGATGTGTTGCTACCAGAATACATAGTTGCTCCCATCAAACAAGGGTGTTCCAGTTTTGCTTTGTTTAGCAAACTTGCCCATGACTACCTTCCAGCAGTTACACTGTTTTTCAGGAACGGGCTCTGATACCAATTGTTGAAATACTAAGAGGGGGGTGAATCAGTATTTGCACAATATAAAATTTTAATCAAGAGCAAGTTGCTAACAATCATAGCATATCGTCATTGTACACAAAAACAATAAAATGCAAAGAACACAGTATTTTTGATGTGGAAACCCAAGTCCTGGGGGTAAAAACACGGAAGCCTTTTAAAAATAAATTTGACCCAGCAACAACTAGGGTAAACAAATTTAATACAACTTTACCAGCTACAACTGGAAGAGGCTACAACCCCTAGGCTTTGTTAGATACAACAGCTTAACTCACGATATTGTGAGCCCTAGCACCACCCTACCACTGTGAAGAAAATATTTCTGAACCTGTGGACCTATCAAACCAAACTCTGAATTTGTTGTTGATAACCTCTGCACTCTGATTACTGCCAAATCATCCCTGTATACCAACAAGACATTTCATTGCCACACACTGCTCATGTACATCCTTGTACATCTCGTCGTACACAATCACTGAACAAATAATTCTTCTTTGCTTCCATTGAACACAAGGCTAGCAGCATCATAGGTGTGCATCATCATCAAGTATAGTATACATCATAGCATGCATCATCACATCATCATCATCATGTATAACAGTATAAGGCATTCATCATTATGTAATGGATCACAGTTTCATACTTCAACTTGTACATTCACTTGCACTTGCACATTAATGCCACTGTACATACCACTTGTACACTTGAACACTTGTACACTCACTCATATACACATCTCTATGCACACCACTGCACACTGTACACACTATACAACTTTACATACTAATGTACATATTGTATATATTCTTGTACACTACTGTTCACACATCAATGTTTTTGCACATGTTGTTCACACACTAGTATATGCATCCCACTGTACATATCACGTGCACATGCATACATTTGTACACTATAGAATATGCATCACTGTGTATCATTGTACATATACTTTACTTGTCCATACATAACATACCTTGTCATTGGACTGTGCAGAGATAGAAAAACTCAGACCTCAACCCTGGAGATGACCTTGCATGTCATCTTGTAGCTACCTCAAGCAAAACTTGGACTTTCAAGCAACTAATGACCACCAAAATTCAGACTGTAAAGTGACAAAGGAGGTCTTCAAACTGTGGGCAGCAACTCGGGTCTGTAAGAAGGCAGCAGCAACAATTTCAACCAAAAACTTAGACTTTTCACACTTCCAAAAGCTCAGATGTGTGGTTGGACTGTTGAAGTTGTGAGGTAAGCAGTTAGTCAAACACAAACTAGTCTTCACCACTGTAAAAGAAGGTTCTGTGGCAAAGTATTCCCACGAAATCCTTTAGTCCATAAGTCAGCGAAGAAGAAATCAAGTTAAAAACCAGTTCTGTGTTGTTGAGGAAATTCGGGTCTCTCTCGGTCCAAAGAAATCTCAGTCCACTAAGATGAAATAGTCAAAAAGAATTCAGGTCTGTACTTCTGGTTTTCTCCCACAGTCAGAAAAAATTCTCAGACTAGCCAGCGAAAAATCTCAGTCACACACTCCAAAAGGTTGGAATTGATTGATGGTTGAAATGTGAAGTATTAAGTGTATTTATACACTTTTTAAAAGTCGTTGAGAGAGGATAGGGCATGTTGCCGCTCCTGGCCGGCGTGCGTGTCTCAAAGCCCAAAAGTAGGCACACCGGCCCGATGGCAACTACGAAAAGAGCAGCCACTTTCACCACACTCCTCTCTTCCTCGCTTCAGGTTGGCTCTTCTCCAACTCAAGGGGGGCTTCCCTAAGGTTAAGATCACTAAGGCAAGAAACAATGGCGGACAAAGTGAATACAAGAGGTTGCCTTAGAGAAATGGTTGTAGTATAATAGGTAGTTTGAGTGTTGATGGGAAAGAGGGAAAGATCAAACCTCACAACAAATGGACCAATGTCGGTATACCTAAAGGGAGAAATGGAGTCAAAGGAGAAACCACGAAGGCCTTGTGTCAATGGTGCAGCAACTAGATTTGCTTCCTCCTAATTGCAGAAGATGCGCTATGCAAACAAAAGAGATACTACACAATCAAACTTGATTAAATGTAAACATCAATACCCATGTATGCACGCTCACAAAGGGAAAATGCTAGCAACTGCTAGGATTTTCACCTTCCAATAGGATGATAGCATCCGTTTATGGTCTCCGACGCAAACATAGAAAGGAAAAAAAAAGGCCTCTAGCAACAATCGCTCATTCATACAAGTTCACGCCACACATCACAGAGAGTGCTCAACTAAACAACCACGAAACCTAAAAAGATATGTTTTCTATTAAGCCCTGGGGAAAAATCCTCCCAGTTTTTTCCATCAATACAATGAAGAAGGCTCGCTTCTTTATAGGCCAAAAAGCCTTTCAAACAATTAGGAGAAAATAAGACAATAACATAATAGTGAAAATTTAGGATCATAGATCCACTTTTCTCTCTAATTGACTACCTTTTTCTAAAAGTAAAAATAATAATAAACAAAGAAAAAAAAGTGGAAAAGGAATTTAGATCCACTTTTTCCTCCACTAATATCTAAGAAAAGAATTACATGACTAAAGTGTAACAATTACTTAGGCTATTCTTCCTCATCCAAAGGTGGACAATCAATGGCACACTCCAACAGCCACGAAATGAAAACGCCCGCTAACTAAGTCGAAAAACCATGAGATGGAATCTTTGAATGAATAGCTGCCAATCATGGGTCAACACATGGCAACGTTAGCTGCATAAAAAATGCCACCAAAACAGGCGCTCCAAACTCCACGACTTTGGGTCCCAATGGTGACAAGTCTACGCTCCATGAGTCCGCTGCAAATGGTGACGGTTTTGAAAACAATTGCAGAGTGAGGTGACACACTCTCTAAACGACCTCTCCAGTAATCAGTTGTCAATGCAATGGCGGCTTGACTGGCCGATTTGCTTGAACAGTGGAAATATCTTGTAGTTTGCTCTAGTGCCAAAAGACTAGCCGGTGTAATCAGACTCCAGTAAAACAACTTTGGATCGCTTAAACTGGGGATACAAACCAACCCGTCAATTCACTCGGCTGCCCCAGAAAGAAACTATGCCGCGTGATGATTATCCTGCTAAAACCGAAGCCTTGGCGATGAAAAAGATCAAGGCGTGACTTTTAGTATTGACACCAACCGATGATGAGAAAGGCAGACAGAGGCAAGAAACTATAATCGGCTGCCAAGGTTGATGATTTCAACAGCTTAATGACACCGCCAATTGCGCTGCCATGTTGAGTTAACAGATCGTGTCACGATTCATCAAAAAGAAAATTAAACTTGTTGTTAAAGAGATGATTCAGGACCAATCACTGCATCTCTATTATTTTTTGTAATCGACTGCTCAAGGGAACCTTTACAGCGTGCAATTTATTCCGTGTTATCAGCTGACTCACCAAAGTCGAATCGGCCTTTTTGTTTGCTAGCTCGCTGCCAGTTAAACTGCTAAACATAGCACTTGAGTTTGGCATTGTTAGTTACCTCTGGACTAGTCACCAAATATCCCAAAAAACTCGCCAACTTCAACTTGCTAAGACTTGGACTTAGTTCTGATCGCTTTCCTTACCAATTCGTTGAGCGCTTGTTATTTGAAGCCTTGGACTGTATGCGAGGAAGAGATAACCTCACAATTGGACGCCACTTGTGCTTGTCAAAACTCAATCACTTAACTGATTCGACTTCCACTGATCTAGTTAACTCGATCTTTTTGTTTCTAAGACTTTAGTCTTCAATTCCAAATTTTTTAATACTTCAAGTATAAAACCGTGGCCTTCTCTAACCTTTTCTTACACATGAATGTTGACAGTTTCCAGCACGAGCTGCTACAGGATTTCTGACCATTTCATTGATTTTGCAGGTAGATCTAATCAGTCTAATTATCCAGTAAATAAATTGCCCGACACTACAGAACTCAACTTTCAGTCCCCCCTTTGATAAGTGGATCCTGAATCCGCTGACAGATGGTTGTAGTTTCCCGTTGTTTTCTTTGCAAACCTTTCACATACACTGCGTACTAACATTTGTTCCAGAACTAGATGTGCTAAATCTTTATCAATGTAGAACGCTGCCTTCAAAAACCCTACGTGAAATATTTGGATCGCATCCTGTCACCAATAGAGGCAGATTAGTGACTATGTGCTTTTAAACAACCTCTGGAAAACATGTTACCATCTGGGTGGTAACAGGGCCGACTTATTTGGAGGGTAAATTATTAATTTATTAAATCAAAAATTGTTTTAATATTTAAAATGTTTCAAGACTTAAATCATTAATGGGGCCGACTTGTAGGGGAGGCATTAGTGTTTAAGAAATTGTTTTAACTACTTAAAGGGGCAGACATTAGGGGATGGTTAAGGTTTTACTAATTATTAAAAAAATGTTTTAATTCATCAAATATTAGGTTTAATATTTAGTGGTCTTATTACTTAATATAAGTTTAGGGTTAAGGGTTTATTATTAAAAAGGTGTTTTGACACTTCAACACTTTAAAGGTAAGGGTTTTATGGACCTTGTGAGTTTTAAGGGTTATCAAATAAGGGCTTTGTGTAATGGGCATCATTAAGACATCATTAGTGTTTTAGGGGCAAGTGGACTTAGGGAGCATAGACAAGAGTTTTTAGGGTATTTTGTTAGGTCATTAGAGTCACCAAAACTGAAGACACATAACCATCAAGGTGTGGGGGTGCCTAGGCTTCTCCTGGGGTACCATGACCTCTATCAAACGCAAATGACCATTGAAAGGGTCATTTGGACTTTTGCAACTTCTTCAACCCACCAGGGACACTTCCTAGGATACTAGGGCATAGGTTGTGGTACTTGGGAACCAGAGAAACAACTTAGGGGTACTTAAACAATCTAAAGGGTGTTCAGGGCTTTTGCCATTGTCTAAAGTGCCCTAAGGGCTTCAGACTTGGGCTTGGACAAGGTCAAAACGTGTCATGTCCCCACCTAATTGACCAACAAAAGTGTGGACCATGTTAAACACCTAAGCGGATTAAGCGGAATTGTTTAAGTTGCCTTGGGAAATTTCGCTAAATAAACATTAGGCATGTATTTAATTTTTATTATCATTATTATTTATTATGCAATTTACTAGTGTGGAAATGAGCTTGCCATGTCAGGGAGGCGCATTGGGAAAATCAAGTTGCCAAGGTGAAAGAATCGGAAGCTCTGACAAAAGCAGTCAGGGAGGAAAAGGGAAAATGCCCAAAAGCCACAGAAAAAGCAATCAGAGATTAAAGCAGGAAAGATTAGACAAGGAGGGCACAGTTTCCTCTAAGGAGTGTGCAGTTTCCTTTTGGAGACTCGATCTCAAAAGTAGGGAAAAGCATAAAAGCTGTCAGGGATAAAAGCAACAGCTTTTGATTAAGGAGGGCGCAATTGCTAAGTCAGATGGATGATTTGGACAGGGAAACATCCCCACATGGCCCCTACATTCCAATTTGCTCAAGGAGGGTGCATGAATTGGCTAGGGTTAGGGATCTAGGTGGATGACTTGCTCTCACAGGTCATCTATTGCCTCTACTTGCTAAGCAGGTCACCAAGAGATCTATTAAAGGAGAATTCGAGCTCCATTTACTAGTTTGGTTGATGAATTAATTGATCCATGCTTACGTGAGCATAGTCTTCTGAGTGATGTACCTCAAATCTTTGGGAGATGAGCCCCAAATCTTTCCTTCCTCGCTCCTCCATTCCCATTCCTTTCTCATTGCATGTGTGGAAGGCATGATGTTCAACCAGTGAAATCATACCAGTTATCGTTTGCAGCCATCATCTTCAGAAAATTTGGGCTCCAACGAAGCCTAAGCTTCACCTACGCTCCCATCCCTCTTGTTGACAAGTTTTGGGCTTCCTGCCCACTGTTTTGAATCCTCTCATGGTGTGGTCAGTCATTACACTTCCTTTAATGTGTATCAGCTTCTAAATACTGTTAGTTATCTCTGTCAGATAGCAATCATGCTGTCCATTAAGCTACATATTGAGTTTTCCCATGTATAAGCTTAAATTATCATTAAAATGGGGAATTTGATCAGTTTAGTGTAATAATGCGTGAGCAAGGGCCATGGGCATGAGCTTGAGATGTTTAATATGTTAATTGAAGCTGTATTAGTCCCTGTTAAAATTCATTTTCTGGACTGAAGTCATTCTGCTATGAATTTCATGCTATATTAGGCACCCTAGCTAGATGACTAGTTAAAATTAACTAGTCTCACTGTTTCTGCAATTATATCAGATCTGTACATTCAATTTTCGTTCTGCAAGTTGTTGTGTGCCACTGACAAACCCCTCTATCCATACATACTCTCAGATCGAAAATTCGTTGAGGCCATAGACTGTTCTGGTAGCCTCCGTTGCGCAGGACTTCACTAGGCCAAAATTGCCTAAAATCCCCAATTCACTCTTAAACTCCCTAAACTACTCCAAAATCATTCTGAACTGTCCCAAACATTATTTGCTGCTATATAAATGTCAGACAACATCTTTGTGCCTTTCCACAAGCCCCTGGTCGAAAGGACTGAATAAGTCTTCATAGTTTCACGGTTGGGTGACCAAGAAGCGGGGAATTAAGTTTCTGCATAGCGGACTCTGAAACCTGAATAGTCCTCAATCTAAATGTGTTAGGGAAGATGAATTCAATGTTCTTAAACTAACCTTCGTTGCTTCCCCGTGCATGCTCCCTTGCATATAAATTTCTCAACAAAAAACCTTTATTTGCCTAGTGTGAAAGTTACTAAGTGTCTGCAAGTTAATATCATAATTTTTTATTTAATTTTGCAGCAGTATTAGTGATCTGATCGGTATATCAGACTTCGGATCATTACAGTGGTATCAGAGCATGGTCCTCCGTACCTGCTTCTGATAATCATCTATGGGTCCAAAATACAATTCTGATTCTAAAAGAAAGATTCCCCAAGAAGAAGAAGTTGAATCTATGGAAGGGAGATTCCATGATGAAAAAGATGACAAGGATGAGTTCCGAAACTTTGAGAGGAACATGTTGAAAGGTCTGCAAGACATTTGAACTAACATCATACAGTCTGGTCAAGACACCAGAGAATTCGCTAAACAACTGGGAGTTAAAGATGGAGAAGGGAGCAGCATTAGTTCCCAATGTGAAGAGAGAAAGGTCATGGGCGGATCTATTTTCTCCAAGACTGGGCCTCAAAATAGGCCTCTACAGTATAGAGATGAACCAAAGTTGCAGCCCCCCCAACCTACTATGCCCAAATTTGTAGAGAGCCCAAAGGAAGACCATGAAGCACAAGCTGAAACAATTGCTACATGGGAGAAGTTTTTTGTTTATCAATCCTTGAGTGAAGAATGCAGAAGGGCTCTGCCATTCAGAGATTTCTGTGAGACTCAATATAGGGGGCAGCCAATAGTAACTCCATGGCTGCCATATCAGAATTATGAATTAAAGAATGCCTTTGGCAAAATCACCTTGCCATATTTTGATGGCACTTCCAATTGCTTAGTGAGCCCTTGGATCCAGAAAATGGACACATATTTTCAACTAAATCCTATGGCAGAAAGGGATGCCATCAAGTTGGCAACCTTACATCTCGATGGGGAGGCCATTAACTGGTGGTTTCATGGCTTGAAGACCATAGGCCATGATCAAATAGTCACCTACGAGGAGTTCACCAGAAAATGAACAGAAAGGTTTTACCGAGAGATCCTGATATCTCTTTCCAAGATTTGGCACACATTAGACAAGTTGGAACTCCAGAAGCATACATCTCAGAGTTCCAAAAGGTGGTTGTAATGGTTACTGACATATCAGAAGCAAGGTTGATCCTTTTGTTTACAGAAGGACTGGTTGAACCTTTGAAGGGGTTGGTGAAAGCTTACCGACCCACATCTCTGCAGGAAGAGGTGAGCAGAACTAGAGACCTGCAGGATGCAATCCTGAGGACCAAGTATCCTCCCATACCTCCTATGCCTCATAAATTTCAGAATCAAAGACCTCCTGTGAGAAACTTTCCTGCCCTTGGCAAGAGAGATTATTCCTACAAGGATCGAGATGAATTGAGGAGGAAAAAGCTTTGTTTTTCCTGCCAAGAACCTTGAGTTTCGGGCCACAAGTGTGTGAAGGGGAAAGCACACTATATTGAAGTATTCTATAAAAGTGAGGAAAAGGTGGTGGAAGAACTTGAGATGGTTGATGGAGAGTATGAAACAACTAAAGAAGAGGACCATCTCCCTCAAACCAGCAGCAAAATTGCAGTACTCAGTGGAGTGCCCCAGTTCCATACTCTAAGGTAACAGAATTGCTATATCTTGGCCATGTGATCTGCCAAGAAGGTGTCAAGGTGGGCCCTGAAAAAATAAAGGCCATATTGGAATGGGCAAGCCCAAGGAACCTCATTGAACTGAGAAGCTTCATTGGCCTTTGTAACTACTACCGCAGATTTGTCAAAGGATGCTCCAAGTACACCGCACCCTTGCCGGATCTGACTAAGAAGGGCACATTTAGTTGGAGTGAGGAGGCTAAAAAAGCTTTCCAGAAGATGAAAGAGATAATGAGCGGTTGTCCAGTACTTGCCTTGCCTGATTTTTCCAAACCTTTTGTGCTAGAATGTGATGCTTCTGGTGAAGGCATTGGAGTTGTTCTGATGCAAGATAGGCACCCTATTGCATTCGAAGGCAAAAAATTGCAGCCACATGAAAGGTTGTATTCGATCTATGACAAGGAGATGCTGATCATTATGCATGCAATGGCCAAATTCCGACAGTATTTGGTGGGAGGTAAATTCATTGTAAAGACTAATCACATCAGTCTTAGACACTCCAAAAGGAACTCAATGACAGGCAGCAAAAAAGGGTGAGTAAAGTTCAGTCATATGATTTTGACATCGAGTATAAAAGGGGAAAATGAATGTTGTGGCTGATGGACTCTCCCGTAAGCCCACATTCTCTTTGCTGCAGATGTTAAATGAATGGAAGATCCAGTTGGCCATTGAATATTCCAAGGATCAGTTTGCTTGTGAAGTTTTGGATGGGGTAAACCAGAATGAAGAGTACAAAGTACATGATGATCTCATCTACTACAAAAACGAAATTTTTTTAGTGCCCGAATCCGCACTAGAGAGGAAGATTTTGGAAGCTGCACTTGATGCACCAGCGGCTAGCCACCCTGGTTTTCTGAAGACTTACCGAAAGGTAAGGGAGAGATTTACTTGGAAGGGCCTTAAAGATGATGTTCTCATGCATGTGAAGGAATGTTTTGTATGTCAACAGAACAAAGTGGAGCACACACACCCTGCTAGACTTCCCCAGCATCTTCCTATTCCAGATCAAAAATGGAAAAGTGTCTCCATGGACTTTATCACTGGGTTTTTAAAGCCACAAGGGAAAGACACTATTTATGTGGTGGTTGACAGATTGACAAAATATGCACACTTTTTTGCAGTAACATCCACTATTTCAGCTAGTGAGGTTGTTGCTCTATTCTTCAAGGATATTTTCAGGTTGAATGGATTGCCCAGAATTTTAATCAGTGACAGAGATAGTAAGTTCACTCGTGCTTTTTGGCAGGCATTGTTTGGGTTGGTTGGAATAAACCTGAACATGAGCACAAGCTATCACCCCCAAACAGATGGACAAACTGAATGGGTGAATCAATGGCTTGAAGGGTACCTCCGTAATTATGTTACAGGACAGCAAGGAGCTTGGGCAACTTGGCTCCACCTGGGTGAGTTCTGTTATAATACCACATTTCATCTTTATATCAGAATGACCACCTTTATGGCCTTGTATGGGTATGAGCTAAGTCACATGACACGAGGACACGGAAATACGAGTGTCCGACACCGACACGGCGACCCCCGGAATTAGGACACGGAGGACACGTTTTATATATATATATAATTTTTTTTAATTAAAAATATATATATATATATATATTAAAAATATAGTCATATAGATCCATTTTTTTTTAAATCTAGAACATTTACACATATTCAATAGAAATTAGAATAAATACACAATGCACAATCACATTTGTCATTAATACATTTGTCATCAACATTACACATTTGTCATTCATAGATTCATAGATTCAAGATTCAAAGATTTATAGATTCAAGATTGAAGATTCATAAAATTTCTCAATGTCTCATAGAGGATGCAGATTCATAGTCATAGAGGATGCAAATCTCTAGGTAGTAGGTAGTTAGAATGCTTGCAGGAGGAGCTGACTCTTGAGTGAGGGTGCAGATACCAAGGAGTGTGCATGCATATATGCCATAGTCATCCTCCAACTAGGGTGCATC
>LPNX010109637.1:331471-379522 GCA_001517045.1 Pseudotsuga menziesii | reverse complement strand
TCATGTTTTCAGGACACGTCCAGGACACATCTAGGACACGTGATTTCACAGCGTCCGACACGTACTTTGAAGTGTCCTATTTTAGGACACGTAAAAATGACGTGTCTGACACGTGTCCTTGATGTTTTCGTGTCGGACACGGTGACACGGGACACGGTGGGGGTTTAGGACGTGTCCTGTTACTTAGGGTATGAGGCTCCGACTTTTGCAGACTTAATGTTTGGAGACTGCAGGGCACAAAAAGCTAAAGATTCGTTGCAGGAAAACCAAGACATTTTAAGGGCATTGAAAAACAATCTGTATATGGCACACAACCAGCAAAAGGTGTATGCAGATAAGCAGCGAATTAACAGAGTGTTCCAAGTAGAAGACTTAGTGTACCTAAGCTTGCAACCTTACAGACAGACTTCCTTGAAGAAGAAAGGGGCTGAAAAACTTCAGCCAAGATTTTATAGACCCTACAAGATTATAAGAAAAGTGGGTGAAGTGGCCTACGAGTAGGAATTGCCAGCAAAAAGCAAAATTCATAATGTTTTCCATGTGTCTTGTTTGAAGAAAGCAGTTGGCCAACAAATAGTAGCTTCTGAAGAATTGCCACCCTTGGATGATGAAGGCCATTTGGTCTTAATACCAAAAAAAGTGTTAATGGGCAGAGAAAGGAAATTGAGGAACAGAACAATCAAAGAATATCTGATACAGTGGAAAGGTTTACCTAGTGAAGATGCTACTTGGGAGGGTAAGCAGATCTTGCAGCACCCTGCTTTGCTTCTATTTGAGGACAAGCAGATTTGGGAGGGGAGGATTGTCATGTCCCCACCTAATTGACCAACAAAAGTGTGGACCATGCTAAACACCTAGGGGGACTAAGTGGAATTAATTAAGTTGCCTAGGGAAATTTTGCTAAATAAACATTATTGAGGCATGTATTTAATTTTTATTTATCATTATTATTTCTTATGCAATTTAATGATGTGGAAATGAGCTTGTCATGTCAAGGAAGCGCATTGGGAAATTCAACTTGCTAAGGTGAAAGAATTGGAAACTCTATGACAAAAGCAGTCAGGGAGATAAAGGGAAAGTTCCCAAAAGCCACAGAAAAATAGTTAGAGATAAAAGCAGGAAACATTAGACAAAGAGGGCGCAGTTTCATCTTGGAGAGTCAGAAAAGCTGTCATAGGAAAAGCAAAGAAACTTTTGACTAACAAGGGCACAGTTTCCTTTTAGAGACTCAGTCTCAGAAGCAAGGAAAAGCATAAAAGTTGTTAGGGATAAAAGCAGCAACTTTTGACTAAGGAGGGCGCAATTTCTAAGTCATATGGATGATTTGGACAAGGAAACATCTCCACATTGCCCCTACATTCCAATTTGCTCAAGGAGGGTGCATGACTTGGCTAGGGTTAGGTATCTAGGTGGATGACTTGCTCTCAGAGGTCACCTATTGTCTACTTACTAAGTTGGTCATCCAGAAATCTATGAAAGGAGAATTTGAGCTCCATTTACTAGTTTGGTTGATGAATTAATTGATCCATGCTTATGTGAGCATAGTCTTTTGAGTGATGTACCTCATATCTTTGGGAGATGAGCCCCAAATCTTTCCTTCCCCACTCCTCCATTTCCATTCCTTTCTCATTGCAGGTGTGGAGCGCATGATGTTCAACCAGTGAGATCATACCAGTCATCTTTTGCAGCCATCATCTTCAGAAAATTTGAGCTCCAGTGAATCCCAAGCTTCACCTATGCTCCCATCCCTTTTGTTGAGAAGTTTTGGGCCTCCTGCCCACTGTTTTGAATCCTCTCATGGTGTGGTCAGTCATTACACTTCCTTTAATGTGTATCAGCTTCTAAATACTGTTAGTTATCTTTGTCAGATCGCAATCATGCTGTCAATTAAGATACATATTGTGTTTTCCCATGTATAAGCTTAAATTGTCATTAAAATGGGGAATTTGATCAGTTTAGTGTAATAATGACTGAGCAAGGGCCATGGGAATGAGTTTGAGAGGTTTAATATGTTAATTGAAGTTGTATTAGTCTCTGTTAAAATTCATTTTCTAGACTGGAGTCATTTTGCTATGAATTTCATGCTATATTAAGCACCCTAGCTAGATGACTAGTTAAAATTAACTAGTCTCAATGTTTCTGCAATTATATGAGATCTGTACATTCAATTTCAGTTTTGCAAGTTGATGTGTGTCATTGACAAACCCCTCTATCCATACATACTCTCAAATCGAAAATTCGTTGAGGTCGTACACTATTTTGGTAGCCTCCATTGCAGAGGACTTCACTAAGCCAAAATTGCCTAAAATCCCCAATTCACTCCTAAACTCCCTAAACTGCTCCAGAATCATTCTAAACTGTCCCAAACATTACTTGTTGCTATATAAATGTCAAACAACATCTTTGTTCCTTTCCCCAAACCCCTGGTCGAAAGGACTTCATAAGTCTTCCTAGATTCACGGTTGGGTGACCCAGAAGCAGGGGATTAAGTTTTCGCATAGCGACCTTTGAAACATGAAAGGTCCCCGATCTAAATGTGTTAGGGAAGATGAATTCAATGTTCTGAAACTTACCTTGGTTGCTTCCCCCTGCATGCCCCCTTGCATACAAATTTCCCAGCAAAACACCCTTATTTGCCTAGTCTGAAAGTTACCGAGTGTCTGCACGTTCATATCAAAAAAAATTATTTAATTTTGCAGCAGTATCAGTGATCTGATCTGTATATCAAACTTTGGATCATTACAAAAGGTCTCCTTTGGCATTTACTGAATTCAAATCCTCAAGGAACACCAAGACATACCGACACACACTTGTTGGCATCAATGACAATTTAGTCAACAATCACCCCCTTTGTCATTGATGACAACTCCAAAGCTCCCCCTTAGAATTAGCTTCCTTCCTCCATAAATCTCCCCCTTTGAGCAGCCTTCCTTTACCTTCCTTGTTCAGCTTTTTCTCCCCCTTTGGCATCAATGGCAAAGGGTACTTCTGTCATGCAGGGTTTGTTTCATCCAAAGAATTTGAGCACAACAAGTTGTTGATGCTATATATTATGCTTCGACGGTTGATAGGGACATTGAAGACTGCTTTTTGCTCGACCAAGATACAAGACAATTTCCTAGAAAGAAAGTTGTTCCACTGGTATTTCTTCTGTCGTCAACACATCATGCCCAATCTACATCTGAATAAGCTATCAATGTCAACTCATTTCCTTTTGGATACCAAAGTCCATAGTTCCTTTGAGATACCTAAAGATCCTTTTAACTGTTGTAATGTGAGTTTCCTTTGGGGCAGCTTGAAATCTTGCAACTTGTCCAACGGCCTGCATCACATCTGGTCTTGAGGCTATTACATATAGCAGACTACCAATCATTAATCTACAGAGCCTTTGATCAACTCCTTTAGATTCATCGTCCTTGCCCAGCTTACAACCGGTGATCATAGGAGTACTCACAGGTTTACAATCTTCCATCTAGAATTTCTTTAACATTTCCTTGATGTCTTTTGTCTGAGCAATAAAAATGCCTTCTGTTCTTTGAGATATCTGAAGTCCCAAGAAGAAGATCAATTCACCGAGTAACGACATTTCAAACTCTTTCTGCATATCCTTACCAAATTGTTGACTCAGTGAATCATCATCACTTCCAAAGATGATATCATCAACATTAACTTCAATGATGAGTATGCTTTCATCGTCCTGTTTGATGTACAAATTTCTATCTCCACTTCCCCTCTTAAAGATTTGTTGTTGCAAGTACATGTCTAATCTAGAGACCAAGCTCTAGGAGCTTGCTTTAGCCCATATAATGCCCTTTTAAGACAACATACATAGTCCTCGTTTTCAGAGAGTTGAAATCCTTCTGGTTGTTCGATGTAGACTTCTTCTACTAATTCCCCATTCAGAAAAGCTAATTTTGCGTCCATCTGATACACTTTGATGTCTTTTGAGCAAGCATAAGCCAATATCATTCTGATAGCTTACATTCTGGCTACTGGTGCAAATATTTCTTCAAAGTCTATTCCTTCGATCTGAGCATAGCCTTTACAAACCAATCGAGCCTTGTTTGTGATCACCTATCCATCTTCATTCATTTTGTTTATGAAAACCCACTTTGTGTCAATTACATTCTTGTTACTTGGCCTAGGAACAAGTTCCCATGTTTCATTCTTTTCAATTTGATCTAATTCTTCTTCCAATGCTTTGACCCACTGTTCATCTGTACCGGCCTCTTCAAAAGCTCATGGTTCAATTGTTGACAATAAAGAAAAGAGTACCTGCTCATTTCTTTCGGAGCTTCTTCTTCCAGTCCCTATTCCATCATCCTTATCACCAATAATCTGATCTGATGGATGATTTTTCCAGTACCAGATTTTAGGTATCTATTGATCCTTGTAATGTCCTCATCTGATTAGGCATTGAGGACCAAATGGCTACACCTAGGAGAGTACTGCTACAACACTACTTATCACATGTCTATTAGGATGACTCCTTTTAAGGCATTATATGGTTATGAGGCCTTGGACTATGCAGATTTGGCATTTGGAGACAGCAGGGCTCCTAAGGCTAAGGATTGGATACAGGACAGTCAGGACCTCCTGAAAGTATTGAAAGAGAATTTACGGACAGCCCAGAATCAACAGAAGATGTATGCTGACAGACACAGGATTGAGCGGAGCTTTGAGGTAGGGGATTTAGTCTACTCAAGGCTCCAGCCTTACAGACAGTCGTCACTTAAGAAGAAAGGAGCAGAGAAATTAAAACCCCGCTTCTATGGACCATACAAAATAATTCGGAAGGTGGGAGAGGTAGCATATGAGCTAGAGCTGCCCAGAGAAAGCAAAATCCACAATGTGTTCCATGTGTCCAGCCTGAAGAAGACCCTCGGACAACACATTGCTCCATCTACCGAATTGCCCCCTTTAGATAATGAAGGACTGCTGATACTGATTCCTGAACGGATCATACAGACCAGAGAGAGGAAGCTCAGGAACAGGGCGATCAAGGAATATTTGGTTCAATGGAAAGAACTACCGCCAAAGGATGCCACTTGGGAAGGTGAACAGGTATTGCAGCATCCCAGTTTGAAGTTGCTTGAGGACAAGCAATCTCGAGCGGGGAGGACTGTAATGTCCTCTTCCTTTTAGGCCCTGAGGCCCATACCGCTAACCTATGTGATTCCTGTGGGTTCGAGCGGTTACTGATAACTAGGGAATCAGATCAGGACTGATGCCATTCATAGAAGATCTACAGCATCCTCACTTGGTCAAGAAGGGCCACCTTCATGCATGACCATGCTCTTTGCATGACCGTGCTCTTTTCCATGCTCCATGCATGACCATGCTCTTTGCATGCAAGTCAATGGCAAATTAGAAGATAAAGTGACCTAATTAGGTCAAAGATTAGGTTTTGCGCAGTTGAACTTTATAAATATAAGGTAAAGCAAGAGGGGACCTCACTTATGATTATTGATTATTTTGGGAACACTTGGATAGCAGCACAGCGTGCAGCACAGCAGTTGGGGTTGGAGACGGAGTCTTCAGCTAACAGGATTTCGGCGGTGAAACATCTGTCCTAGTCTTATTTCGGGTAAGCCATACTGGTTCACCACTTGTTCCTCATTTCATTCATCAGTTATATAGCACGGGGTATAGATTGTTGCAGAGGCACAGTGCAGCCGTAAGAGGGGGTTTTCAACTAGAAAGCCCTAATCAGCTATTGGGTCTTCAGATCTCAGTTTCCTTCCGAAACTCAGGCATCATTCTCACCAGCAGCTTCATACTCCGATACCCAGTGACTATCAGCTCCATCTGAGCTCATCCGAAGGAGTTATCAGCCTTTCCAGACCATCAAGGGCGTGAGCAGCTGCCTCAGAGAACCAAGTCGCTATCACACTTAGAGGGTTCAGAACTGCAGTATTTTCCAGCCAATCTCTCTGGCACGGCAAGGCTATCAGCCCTGCAAATTGGCAGATCCATCGTGCCCCTCCTTCCTTGAGGGCGTCACCTTTTTCTCTGCTTGGGCGTCTTATTGCTAGAGCATTCACCGGAGACGGGAGAGATCAGCTCCTCTCCGATCCAGATCTCAGTATTTGCAGACTTTATCTGCAGCAGTTCAGCTAGTTATCAGTGGTAAGTGTGTATCCTATCTCACAAACCCTAACCCTAATTTTTCCTATAAAATAGGGATTTTTGCCTGGCAGTTTGTAAGCCCAGTTGTATCCGCATAATTGTTAGAAATAGAAAATATCGAGATTTGGGATATTTCACATCCCTTCAGATTTTAATGTTTCGTTCTATATCTTTTCCAACTTGTTTTCTACCTGCATGTTGTCACTTTGAAACTTCTTAATCAATTCTACTTGTGACTTTCTGTCATCTTCGGACTTCTTACTTTGTTCCTTAAGATCTTCATTATGATTTCTAATGCAGTAATTTTCTTCCTGCTTGTCTAGAAGTTTTCCTTCAATGTCCTCTGTAGAGTATTTTGCCTTCCGACTATTTTTCAACTTCTTAATTTTCATGACTAAGGTCTTATTATGGTTCTTTAATCTGAAAATTTCTTCGGAATTATTGGATAATGCTTTATTACCTTTTGCGATCTCCAATTTGTGTGCCTTTCTAGAGTCGCCATTGTGTTGATGAAGAACTTTTATCTGTTGTCGACACCTAATTCTTGATCTTTTAATTTCTTTTGTATCTGCGTCAGTTCTTCATCCTTCTCGTTAACAATTTTTCGAGCGTATTATTTCTTCTTTATACTTGTTTAATTGTTTCTTTATATCCTGATTTTTTAATATCTAATTGAAATCCTTTTCAGCTTTTAATTCCTCGATTTTCGCAGACAATCTTTCTATATCATTTTTTTGGTCGAAAATTTGTCGTTCTTTGAACTCCTTTTGAATCTCCTGTATTTTAGTCCTTATTTCCAATTTGTTATTCATGTCTCGCAATTCATCATTGTCTCTTTGATAACGTCTTAATTTGGTTCCCATGGTATTTGATTTCTTCGATGATAAATAGTCATTCTTTTGATTTTGAATTATTTGACGAGCCTTCAATTGACTTTGACTTCTTCAAAGATTCTTCCTTTGATTTTGACTTTTTCGGCGATAAATTGTCTTCCGTTGACTACTTTCTTCTCATTTGGTTAAATAACCTTTTTCCTTTTCCAAAAATAATTATTATTTCAATGATATATATATATATAGATATAGATATAGATATAGATATCTATATATTTCTCTTTTATGTTTTCCCAATAGTTATTATTAAAAATAATAACTATATATATATTTTATATTAATAATTTATTATTATTAATAATAATAATAATATGTTATTATAATTAATAACAATATTTTAAAGATTTGGGATTGGGTAATTTTATACTAATTAACGTTATTATTAAAAATAAATATATAAGAAGTTTAGAAAATTAGAATTTTACAAATTTAATATTAATAATATGAATATTATTGTGTAATATTGAATTTATTAAATTATTTGTTGTTTGTTGTTGGAAAAGAAACCATGTATAGTTTTTTTAAGAAACCATGTGCAGTTTCTATCATTTATTTTCTCTCTACTTCTTTTAGTTCTTTGTTTTTGCTTTTTTTCACCTTTTTATTATTTTTTTTAACTCTTTGTTTTGAGTAAGGTCAAAGACCTAATTCAAGGAAACCTTGACAATTTTGGCCACAAGCCAGAATCAGAGTGGCTCTGATACCAAATGAACCGAACAAAAGTTCGCTCACACACCTACTACCAAAATATTTGGAATAGTATATAAAAATCGATTTGGATAAAAAAAATTATGTATAAAAGTATGAGATAAGATATATGATTTACATTTACATTGGTAGGGCTTTATATAAGCCTTATCGTGCCTTTTCAAATGAAAGGGTACATCTCTTTACTTTTTTCTAATTAAGCATTATTAATTATTAATATATATTAATATTAATAATTAATATATATTAATATTAATAATTAATATTGATATTTAATATTTATATATTATGTTATATTTTTTATATAACACTTCTACTTTTTTTTGAATATGGGATTTGTAACCAAACTGACTTCATATTTGTTATTCTTCTTTGTCGGTCATAGCATTTCCCTACAAACCAAATTCAGTCAAATGGTTAGCAACATTGCATGATCATTCAACCATATGAATATTTCAATGCAATGGGAATAGTTCACACAATCGTGCAAACATTTTAAAAAATGTTTCAGCACAATCTCCATCCATATCTCATGGAATGTTATGCAGCACTATATGTTACTTAATCATAACATGTACTACATGAGCTTTACTATTCACCAATAAAGAAAATTATAAACATATGCTCATCATGTTATACTATAACATACTTCATAATTCTAGGAATACAGATATGCATATAACGGTAATGAAAAAGAACATTCAAATCTGATTTATAAGAGCAATCAAAATATAGGTACCTAATCTTTTGATGTTTGTGTGGGCTCCCTCTTGATCTTTGCATCCTTACAGAGATTACTGGAACTTTCATCAAAGTCTACCTTTGAACTTTCCTCTTGGCTTCACTCGGCACTCTCTTGCATTGTGGCTCGTTGTATTCCTTCTACTTTTGATGATGAAACTTCTTCTAAGAGAAAGATTGCTTTCCTCTCTTCGTATTTTCCATAAGAGCAAGGTTTTCTTCTAGGGAAGAAGTAGACTTGCTTTGGATTCGCTCTTCTCTTGGAGGAAATCATGCCATAATCTCTCAAAGTTAGGTTGTTCATCTCGACCATTTACGGCAACTAGGAATGTCTCCCATGAAGGTGGAAGACCATCGACAACAGTCTAGATGAGATCATCTTCATCCACCACTACTGCAATGCTTGTGATTTGAAATCTTATATGAGAGATATTTGTGAAGAAGGAGGCCACTGTCTCGTCCTTATCCATCTTCAAATTCCGAAGCTTGTTCTTCAATGCCCTCTTCTAACTCAAATCCTTCTTCAATGCCCTCTTCTAAAGCATCGAAACATTCCTTTGCAGTCTTCAATGGAATAATCATCAGCATCAAGTTGTCTTTCACTGAATCATAGATGATCGTCTTGGATTTAGCTTGGTTCTTCTTGAAAGCAATGCGCCATGCATTTGATGTAGGCTCTTCCACAATGTTGGATACGTAGCCACCTAAGTCATGCTCTTCCAAGATGTTCAGGATCCTAGCCTTCCAAGCGTTGAAATTTGAGGTGCCTTCAAGTCGGTCTTCCGGTCTCACAGAGATTGAAGTCATTGATCTTCAAGTATTGTGCTCAACTTTTCAGGATCTACGTAGGCTCAAGCTTGCTTGCCAAAACTTAGCTCTTTCACGCCTTGAGCTCTGATACCATGTTAATTTTTTTGGTTGAGCTTTGATCTTTAATCTTTAAAGGCGGATTTACTAAGTACTTGAAACAATTTGAACATACATACACATAAGCAATCACACATAACACAATATGTCCCTGGGGAAAACCCTCAAAACAATAAGGAAGAAAAACCCCAACAAATCTCCAAAGTATATTACTAATAGATAGCAGAGAATGTCTTTTACAATAGCGGATTTCTTTCGGCACCCTAGGTGCAAGATAAGAGAAAATCAACACCCCAGGTGTTCTCACAGAGCAACAGAGAATAGAGATGGAAGGACTTTCTCAACAATATGCCCAGCATATAAGTCAATTTGTACTATTTGCACTAGTAAACTTTGTCCTCTAAAGCATTCACCCTTTCAACACTAAAGACCTTGCACACCAATTTGCTTTTTGCACTGGTAGGCAACCCCTACACATTGGTTTGCCCTTTTTCCTTGGATGCTAGTAAATTGGATCACCGAAATTGAGTTCTTGACTCAACCAAGGCACATCGCTTTATCAACTCTCTTTAGATTGAACTGAAACATTAACTAGAGACTAAATCATTTAGTTAGGTAGCTAACTTAAGTGTCGTCTTTTAGCTTAACTAAAGTATTGCCATGCAAATCACTTTAGTTAACTAGATCTTATTTCTTGCCACTTTAGTTAACTCCTTTAATTGAAGTCTTACCTGATTACATCACTGACGTGAATAGACTGAGTTCTCTTTATTCAACTAAAGCTTGCTTTGTTAATATCACTGAAGTTAACAAACACAGTTCTCTCCACGTTAACTGAAGTCAATAACATGTGCAATTCAAATTCTCTATTTGATTGAAGTTAATTGAGCAATCTGAATTCTCTATTGAACTAAAGTTAACTACCATGAGCAAGTTGAATTCTGTATTTCTCTATGCATGCTATCTCTTATCTCTCTATCTTATCTGCATGATCCATGTGTGCCCACTTTTATCTATCGCATTAATTATCTATCATAACAATAATACTAAGGAGATTTGTCCATTGATGTAGTCATATCATTCTACTATTCGTGCCAAGTGACCTTATGCTAAAGTAATTCCCTCTAGAGGTAATCAGTCTCTAGAGGAGACTTAATAGCTAGATCATGGTTAGCAGAATGTCACACATCAGCATGCTTCAACTAGCAAAGCATTGCCTAGGCCCTATACACATGAGACCCACCTCAACACATGAGGATCCGATTTGGTACACAAGTCCTTAGCCTTGTTAGACAAGATTGTACAACATCATCACTTTGACATATCAAAGCATTCACCTCAACAAATGAGGATTAACCTTTTACACGGAAGGCTTAGCCATTCTTGAGTCCTACCAAAGAATTTTACTCCAAGTTCCTGAGTCTAACTCAGCCTCCCTATTACCCCAACGCATGAGGCCCAATCCTACTGCGCAAGATTGGCTTGGAGAATGACTCGTGATGCTGCAACTTTAACAGAATGTACTCCATCCTATGTATATATAAAGAGTGCTTTGCTGTCCAAACTTTGTGTACATGCAGATCTTATTGTGAGCTTATATTTTCATGATGAATTAGTAGTTTCTACGGCTCTTTGGTATGCATATTTACCACGGGCAGCTAGCCAATTTTGTTGAGTGATTTTACAAACATATAGAAGCTAAGTGGGCAGATTTATGGCTTTAATGTATCTGCTGTAGTTAAGTTATTTTCAGATCTATATGTTGGGATTTATGCCCTAACGGCTGGAAAAGTATTTTCCTTGAAGTACAATTGTTCAGTGTTTATTTTTTTGGGATGCCTTCTGTATTTGATTGGACAAAGGTGAAATATATATTGCTGTAATTTATATTTCAGATTCAGCTCTAAGGCTGAAAGTTCACAATAAACAGAGCCAAGGAACCTCAAGTTTGAGGTGAAATTTTTGAATTCGCATTAAGAGGGGTTTTCTGAAATTTCCACAGTTCTAACCAGGACTTGCTGAAAACCAAAATATCATCTAAGTAAACCACTACAAACTTACCAAGATATGGCCAGAAGATGTCAGTGATGATCCTCATGAAAGTGATAGGTGCATTGGTGAAGCTGAAAGGCATGAAAAGACACTTAAAGAGACCGAACTCAGTCCCAAAAGTTGTCTTCCAGATGTCATTGGGTTCCATACACATTTGGTGATAGCCTGAAGGCAAGGTCCATCTTGGGGAAATACTTGGCCCCTTATGCTGATGGAGAAGGTCACCAATTCAAGGTAATGGGTAGCAATGCTTAACAGTGACCTTGTTAAGGACCCTGTAATTTGTACAAATATACCACTCTTGATACTCCTTGGGAACCACAAAGTTAAAATCAACAAGGAGAGGTGCTAGCCTTGATCTTTCAAACCTCAAAGAGTTGTCTGATTTGTTGCTCAATCTCTAAACCCTCCTTAGGAAAGATGTGGTATGTAGGGAAATTGGGCAAGGAAGAACCGGTAACAAGTTCAATAGAATGCTGTATGTTCTAAAGATCAGTATGTTCAACCTTTAGGTTCTTCAAACACACTTGTGTATGACTCAATGATCAGTTAAATATCAGAGAGAAGTAACTTCTCTTTGTTGTCTTTCTTGACATTGCCAAAAAGACACAACAATATGAATTTGTTAAGAATGTTGTCCAAGATGTCACTGAAGATGTAGATATGATCGATATGAGCCTAAGATGGAACCAGATGATTTGTCCAAAACAACTTTGGAGTTATCTAAAGGATCCTCACATGTTCTCTGAATTTGGTGTGTTATGATATATTTTAGATCTTTCCTTTGACACTTCTATAAGTTTGTATATCTGTTGTAATGCCCAAAATGAGAGATGCTCAAAGGGTCTACCTTTTTTATATCTTTATTATAATGTATTTCTAGAACTTTCAGTCTAATATTTTCTTAGATATTAGAGGCTACTACGGTTAAAATTTTCTGTGAATGCCAATCCAGAGCAGAATTTCAGGGTGTTTAATGCACATATGGAAAGTAAACATTTTTCTACATGAAATGCAAATTGTAACTTTTTCCTAAATATATATATATATCAAATTTTTCATATTTTATGTATTTTTTAGTAGACTGGTTCACAAACTCAGTTCACCTGCCAGTTTCGATATGGTCCCAATCTACCTCAACAAATTTTGGTTCCAGTTCTGGTTCTGGTTCCAATTCTAATGACTTTGGTTCAAAAGAGCTATACTAGCGCCTATCAGGAGAGAGGTTATTTCATTAGCATGAGATCCGCACTAGCTTAATCAGTGAGCTAACATAACAATTTCATGAAGAACACAAATCAAGTGGACCACATTCAATGAGTTGTCTACAAGTTGGAGAGTAATTGAGCACATGTTTGCTATAGCAAATGGATAAGATTCTTGTGCACCTGTGACCTATGTGACTAATAGGACTCGAAAGGAGGTTGCTTACTCATCATGCAAAGGATGGGAAGACGTTTTAAATCCAAGAAACTGCATCCATGTCCATTAATACCATTTTATCAAGTATAAAGGCATCACTAAAGAAGGCACTCCATGAGAGGGACTAACTCGCAACTAGAGATAGTGCATCACTTGAGGACAAAATCAGCTCAAGGGCAATGCTCACTGACTATGATAGTTAGGAGGGAAAACTTAGTACTTCACCCAAAGCAGACCAATCCAGCAAGCTGGGTGCTCTGCAATAACCCATATTTAGCCAAGGATCAGCACTATCTTAGGTAATTATAGCAGTTCATCAGCACTTGCATGAAGGAACAAGGTCTGATTCTTATAATCACATGAGAGAGCATTTGAGAGGACAAAATAGCATATGAAGAACAGTCCAAAATCCACTTCAAAATCAGCAAGTTATAGCGCATTATATGAGGACAAAAACAGGTCTTAATTCAGGGATTTTTGTTATGTATGTGTAGATTCAAGACAGCTCTTGAGTCTTGATCAAGTTAAATCAGCACTCCAGTCAGCAACTAGAGTCTGCAAGTTTATTGACTAAAGTGTGGGCATGCAAGATTAGTCTAAGATCCGTTTCAAATTTAGCTTATGCAAGATCTAAATCTCAATGCTACAATAAAGATCCAGAAAGCAGATAACAGCAACCCTTACATAATCTAATAGAGACGCTTTCTGGGAGCTTATATTAACAAGCTTTTAGTTATCTTATGACAGATCAAGGTAGCACAGTTATGGAGGAAAAAAGTAAGATATATCACACCTTTTATAGAGTCAACCCAGCCGAGAGAACAGCGCTTACATGCAAGCCATATCAACATTTATGAAGTTCAGCTGTCTTTTCCATAAGAACAGGCCTACATGAATAGATGAGCACTGTTGAGCAGACCTAAATTTAGCAGTTGTGATGCTGAGATGAGTGTCAGCTTGATAACTTCATGAAGATTGCATCTAGTCATTTTGTGTAATTACTAATTGGGATAAGGCAAGAGTGGTGCTGATTTGAAAATGGATTTCATATATTCCAACCAGCTCTTAACCAGTTCATATCAGCATCGTCATGAGGCTTCCAAAGTGAAAGATAGAGAGAAAAAGAATGTTTTTATAATTATAAAAAACAATTCGAATTCATGAGGGAAACTGCCAATTACAGTCCAGGTTAGTGTTGTCTTTGAAACAAACAACAGATAGTTTCAGATTGGCACAGAAGATAGGATCATAGGAATGATGCTTTTGTACTTTTCATAAGGAAATTACAGTGCTGCCTTTTTTGCTCAATTTGTGTTCCAAGTTTAGCCTTGCTTTTATGACAGGCATTCGGATTCAGGACTTTGTTTGTCCTAACACTGCTAAGAGGGCACCATTCTTCACGGGCTTGGTGGGCATGCATACCATGGAGCTTGACATGTGTCACCTAGAGTTGGAGCGCTTCACATGCGAGCCCATCTATTGTTTAGTTCGGTTGCTTGTTGTGGACAAGGTCCACTTTAATACTGTTGGTCTCTCTCGCCTTTCATTTAAATAAAGGGAGGAGAGAGTCTTTCCATTAATTCATTCTTGTTCATTCATATAACCACATGCTTGCTTTAGACAAGTGAGAGATAGAGTGAACGAGTCTCTTTGTAGTTCTTCATTGTATTTTATCTCTTTGTCTTGAGTGGTAAGGTTCTTAAGGAGATTCAAGAATAGGCCAAGGTTAGGGTTTTTCCCTAAGAAAACAAGGAAATCACGCGTTTGGGAGAAACCCAAGGGGACCAAAGGGAGCACTTGATCTTGTAGTTCTTGTGAGAGAAGAAGACGGGTTTTGTTGCATCTGGAAACCCTAGTACTACTTGGAGTGCTTGATGTGGAGAAGATAGAGGGAGACTATATTGTTCACTTGTGTGATGCAAGGAAGGTGCCAAGGATTTGTCAGTGTGTACGCTAGCTTGTTGAGTATCTCTGGTGGAGCAACTAGCTTTGGTTGGGAGAGATTCCTAGCTAGGGCTTGTTGTTGGCTACGGTTTTCTTATGGATTCCCTAGCTATAATTCAGAGAGCATGACTTGTACCAGATTTTGTATTAAGTTGGGGTATGTATGTGTACTTCATATTATACATATATATGACATGTTCTTGCTATCCAAACTGTGTACTTGCAGATTTGAATTTCAACATATGTTGTCTCGATGACCGAGTAACTTCTAGCACTGGTTAGCACGTCGATTTGACATAACAATGAGCAAATATAAGTGATTTAACAAACAGATAGAAGCTAAAGGGGCAGATTTACTGCTGTTATAAGTTATTTTCAGATCCAAGGGCTAAAACATTGTTGTGTTGAAGTACACTCGTTCAGTATTTATTTGTTGCTGCAATTTAATATTTCAGATTCATCCCTAAGGCTGAAAGCTCACAGGAAATAGATCTGGTGAAGCTCAAGGTTGAGATGAAATTTCTGAATTTGCAATAAAAGTTGTAAACTGGAATTTCTACATGGTACAAGAGTTGATTTATTTAAGAGGGAGTTGGATATTTCATTTTTTTTGTACCTCGAAAAGGTGCTTGACCTAGTAGAAGTTTCATAGGTGTTGTTTATGCACAACCTAACGGCCAACTGATTGGCAAGGAATCAAACAACTAACGGTAACTTAACAAAACTATGGGCTTCCCCCCACCATGTCACTAATGGAGGAAACTCCACTCTTAGGTTTCCTAGGTTCAAAATGATCAAGCCTAGACTAACCAAGGGAGAGACCCTAGCCAAACTTTCCCTAAGGCAAACTACAAAGGTTTGGTCCACCAACCCGAATGATCTAGCTCTCGTTTTTGTCAAGAGGTGCCTAGCTAAAGGTGATTGGTTAGATTCAAGACACACTCTAATTCTTTCATCGATGTAATTGAAATGACCATGAAAAGGCAATACATGATACAATAAACGAAACAAAATATGAGCATTACATTAACGATGAACAATGATTCTTCTTGAATAGTAAAATCTCCCAACCCCAAAAATGGATTCAAGTCACAGGGTGTGTCAAGCCATTGTAGCTCTTTGATCTATGTGCAAGGTCCAACAGTGATGCTCAGCCCAATATCTCAGAGCACTAACCAAGGAGGATAGACCATACCCTTGGCCACACCACCCAACTACCCAGGTATGTGAAGACTAACCTTCCTGGATGTTTTCGGTGAACTACAATGACAGTACAGCCGATAGGTTGGTTTCTGGATACCTAAGGGGGGTCGTGATATACGCAAGGTACGTTGGATCCAATTCCAAGTTCAAGTGCTTCAAGTGCTATCTAATGCAGTACCACACGCATGGGGTATTGATAGGAGTAACAACGATGGTCAACACTACCCCTCAATCAAGATGAGACTTAGCCTACACTTAAGTACCCACTGTTTTCACAGCCAATATGGTTCCCCAGCCACGGATTTACAAGCCTAACAACAGCTCCCTGGTATTATTTATAGACATTAGATCACATCTTCTACCCAAAAAACCACTTTGCCATAACCCTCTTAGCCATGTAAGCTTTTTATCTTAATGATCAAAATATAATGCTCTAAATTAAAATTTAAGTAAGTATCATGTACAATTTAACATAGATCCATGGCAATAATCAAAATATGATAATGTCAATAGCCAAACATGAGTCAATACATCAATGAAACGTCATCCACATTAAATTCAATAACTTATGATATTAGGAAAAGGAAAAGTGTGAATTGCTTTGTGAACCAATACATCACAACAAGTAGTTTGAAAATCTATTGCATATGGATTTAATTGAAGTGTTCACATGTGAAAACAACCCATAATCATTGAGAAAATGAAAGTGTGAATTGCTAACAAGCCTAGATTTCACCACAAATTGCATGCATTCATGTGGATCTAATGTTATCCATCAATTACCAAGATAGAGAATTAGCTCCTAAGTTATTAAGAATTGTAGCAATGAAATACATACACATGTGCTTTACAACATAGTAGCATAATTCAGCGGTATTGAACTTTCCTGTACGAAAATTGGGATGGAGTTCGAAAATCGCCGAAAATTCGACATAATACGGATAGAATACATTTGCCTACATTTTTTGCACACATTATAAAGTAATAATTATTTAAATTTTATTGTTTTATTTTCAAGTTGGCCCCACTCGTTAACTGCACTAACTTCACAGTCGACTTAGTGTTAGTTTTACATTTTAAAAGTTTAAAGTTTTAAAATTTATAATATATATTTTGTTTTTGACATTAGTTATAAATATTAAATATTAGATTAGTTTTTATGTTATATTTATTTTATAACATAAATATAAAGTTTAGTAACTAGTTATAGATTAGATTTTAGTTAGGCTAATATTTTTTTGGAATATATTATTAGAAAACTGGTTTTATTGTTTTATAATTTAGTTTTGGTATTTTAATTATTTAATATTTGTATAAGTAAATTTATAAATACATTATTAGATTTAGATGTTTTAAGATTTATATATCAAATTGCTTTTATTGAAAAATGAATGGTTTATCTATATTTTAAAATTTGAAAAATATGCTTTTTTATCTATAAGCAACCTACTCCCGGATTTTTTTCGTACTAGATTTTTTCGTTACGTATTTTTTCTGTATCGAATCATATTCGAATCCAGATTCATACTTGAATTATGCTACTATGCTTTACAATAACCCTACATCATCATTTAGGCAATAACCATGGTCAATGTTTTTCCAAGTAAAGCAAACAGTCAATGTAAGAGTAAAACAACCAAATGCTAGGCCTAGATCAACTTATGAGATATGAAATATAAACTCAAATAGTAAGTTAATCAAATGATAAAAATTCAGAAAATTAATTAGCTTGCAAGATGGCTAGCAATAGTAAACATGAACCTAAGTATCAATCCAACATATTAGGACCTATATCCACAATGCTAGTATGAAATTCAAAGCTAATTGAAACAAATACTAAGTTAATCAAATGATAAAATTCAGAAAATTAATTAGCTTGCGAGATGGCTAGCAATAGTAAACATGTACCTAAGTATCAATCCAACATATTAAGACCTAGATCCACAATGCTAGTAGGAAATTCAAAGATAATTGAAAATATTTTCTTGAAGATTTCAAGATCTGAAAATTAATGCATATAACAGCAAATTAAACTAATAGGAAAAAAGATATTCAAGATCAAGAACAGCCTATTAGTAAGTACTTGAATTATTAAGCATTAGAGACCAAAACACCACTAGAAATTGATTAGATATTGCTGGGTTTTACTTAGATTTATGGTGTACTGAGCTTATGCTCCTTGGGGTTTGATATTTAATCATCACTGTATCCTATGTACAACAAAAGATACGAATTAGGCCCCCTTTTGGCAACTATATAACACTGATACACTGGCACTAAATACCCTGTAACTCTGAAGAAGACCCGATGAATCTCTAGGCATGAAGGTGTACTATGACCATAGGTGTCCTTGGTAAACCAACAGCAAAGGGTGTCCACATGGACAAGTACATATAGATGCAAGTGATCATCGAGGTGAGTCATCATATACCTAGTTATGATAGACATGATAATATACCAACACCACAAATATCTTCAAATAGGTTTCTAAGAAAGATGATTTACAAATTAACCAGTACCATGACACTATCTAAATATTCACAAAGACAATTTTCTTCTTTGAGGTGGATCAGATGGAACAGACCAAGTTTAGACAAGAGAAGTTTTGGTCAAAGGTGAATTGACTGACTCAAGATGTAGGAAAGGGGAAAACTTTGTGATCATCAACCAGGCAAACAATAGGGAAGCAGTGTTACATAGGTACGCGTCCCCAAGGGTAGGAAGTGCGTTTCCACACCCCCACATGTTTCGGAAAGTTGGAAACTCCATTCGAAACGTCCCCCCGCGTCCCCATTTGAAGGAAACTCAAGGAAACTCAAAACAGAAACGTTTCCCTCCTAAAAAATGGTGTCCCAACGTTTCCTTTGACAATTTTTTACAAAATAAAAAAATTATTAAAAAATTAAATGATAAGAGAACACGTTGTCCACAATTTTCCTTCTTAATAGCCTCGATTTCATTTTGCTATCCAATATGGTTGTATTTCCAAATTTGTTTTATTCGTTATAGCTTATGTATGGTTGTATTTAATTTTATTTCACTTGATGTATGTTGTAAACTTGTATTAGTCTTTAGATTATAAAATTAAAGACTTTAATGAATTATGCTCCAAATTTCATTTTTTGTGTATTTTAATATAAATTTGGTAGTATCCTGGTAGGGTCCCCTATGTCAAAGACCCCGACATACCCTTCGACGTTTCCTTTAATTTTGGGGGGTACTTCTGCATATGTCGTTTCGATCTTTCCTCGCACCCGCATCCCCACATCCCAGAAACTTGGGGGAAAATTGTAGGGAAGTGTCTCACAAATAGGTGATGTGTAATGAGGTACTAAACCCTTAACCTTCGCAAATAGGCTTCTTGGACTTGTCTTCTTTGATTTCTTGTACTTCTTTCTTTGGAGACCTTGGCCTTTATTTTTTTGGAGGCCAATGCAAGTAAAACTTCCTTCTTTCTTCTTTGCTTGATTTTTTTTGCTTTGACTTGGTCTTCTTTTTCTTTTTTATTTCAGGTAGAAGGAGTCTTGGACTCGGAGATTTCTTCACATGCCCTTTTTGAGGCACTGAAGAGGAAGAGCCTTTCATGTTTCAAGTCTAGAGAGAAGCATTGCTCTATGGAAACTCTCTTTGCTTGATAAGCAGTAAACCCCGAAGATTTACAAGGAAGCTTCGTGAACCCTAAGAAGATCATTGCAACACAAACATGCCCGAGACACAAAGGATAATTGGGACACGTTGATGGTGAAGGGGTCACATTGGGGAGGTCAAGAGTCAATCAATCAATCTCAGCAGAAAGGTTGCATACCAAAGTGAAGAGTGGAAGTAGATGATCTGGATAGCAAAAAGGTGGATCTAAAGGGGGTAAAAGTTTTTGCAAAGACCAAGATTCACCTTGGTTCAATGGTACATAAGTAAATCAAGAATCTACTACCCTTGTCAACCTGCAGTGTGATACTACTAACTATACTCATCAAATAACCAATACATCAATGACAGCAATAACATATAGTACATCATCACAATATATATCACCATGGCATGGCATAGCAATAGAAATAATCGCATATATCACATGATCATCATCATCACATCAAAAGGAGCCCCAAGAGCAACAAAGATGGGCCTCAATACTTTGGACTGCAAAGTGCTCTAAAGCAAAAATAAGTCGCACTACTAAAACCGACAATGACTCGGAACAGTTTGATTTCAATGACTCGAACTACTAAAAAATACATAAATTTTACAATTTTAATGAAAAAAATATATCAAAGATTCCAAGCTATTATTCCAAACCATTAGAGACAAAATATGCAAAGTCTACTCATATATATATATATATATATATATATGTGAGTCAAGGACTCGAGAGTCATTACTCAATATATCAAAATGGCACCAATTCATCAATTAGGATCCTATTCATCAATAGCAACCTATTCCCCCCTCCTCTAGGCTCTAGCCCTTGCTTCTACCTCAAAATCTTGAAGTCGATCCTCCAAGGACATTAGTCAACACCCTACAATTTTTTGATCAAACTTCCTAATCCAAGCACTTAGATAAGGTAGAAAAAGCTTCCCATGCTTAATAACTTATAAGTGATTTTGCTTGACTGAAGGGTAAATTATTATTAAGGTCATGACAGAGGAGTTCAATCAACTTCAACAATCAAGCATCAACACCACCAACATCAAGGTACATACAGAAGGTTGATGTGCTTGATTAAATTCCAATCCCTTACCCTCATACATGATAGAATACAATGGAAATGTTGCAATCCTGAAATCCTGAAAAAACTATTAAGCATGTTGAATTCTGAATGGGATCTAAAATTCTACTTTTTGCATATGAAGTCCAATGAGGTTGGAACCACTATCAAACATCCAGAAACAATTAATGGTAATGTTAAAAATTTAAGTAAAAGGATATTTATTTTCTATCCTTTTACTTTAACAATTTAACATTACCATTCAATATTACTCACTTCAACTTCAATGCAGCAGGGGTTGTACAAAGACCAAACCGACTGGTTTTTTATGGACTCAGGTTGTTCAAGCCGGTTCGGTACCGAATGGGCCAAGTCAAACATCGACTCGACCAATGTACTGAACCAACCTTTGGGATGAGTTTTCTAATAGTTCGATGCTAATGAAGATTAAACCAATCAACTCAACTAGTTCTGGTTCCGAGTTGACCGATTTTTAAAACTACAAGGATGACTAGTCCTTGTCTTGGAGAGTGTGACAGGATGGAAGGTGTTTTTAATTTTATATCATGGAAGTGCAGGCTATAATTGTTTTGAAGGAGGTCAAGCTTTGGGAGCATATTGAGAAAGAGATCATTGCACCTACCAATTCAAAAGCATTGGTTGAACATGTTAAGAACTAAGCCACAAGATTCGGCGAATTTTATTGATGAGGTTCGAAATTCGTCGAATCTTAAAAGAAAATTGAAATTCGTTCAAGTTCGTCGAATTTCAAGGTGAATCTTAAGCCAAATTTCAAGGCGAATCCCAAGGCAGATTCGAATTTCGAGGCGAATTTTTAAAAAACAGGTTTAGTAATTAATTATGTAATGGAAAAAAATTTAAAAATAAATAAATTCAATTATTTAAAATATTTTTTATATATTAAAAATTTCAATATATGTATATGGAAAAATCTAATGGCAAATCTTATTCAAATCTCATCAATAAATTCGAATTTGACTCAAATCCCATCATCACTAAACAAGATTTTGAATCTAAACCATGTGACTTAGGTTAAGAAGGAGGCCAAGGCAAAGGCAATCATTTTTGATTGGGTGAAAAATTACTTGATCACTCACATTGCAGAGAAAACGATCGGTGATTTAAAGTATGGTGCTTTTGTTGGGTTGTATCAAAGTTCCAATGTCTCTAGATAGATGCTCTTGAGAAAGAATCTTTTAATCTCGGAATCTTTTTCCTCCTTATGAGAAGAATTAAAATAACATTGTGCAAGAAGAGACAAGGATCGTAACATGTTTAGTGAAGCAAAAGGAAATAGAAGACCTAATTCTCTTTGGGAGGATGACGAAAGGAAGCAGAAAAGGATACAAAAAAGGTAAGGAAAAAGAATCAGGCTAGGGTAAGGAGGATTTGAGTAAGGTGAAATGATTTAGGTGTGACCATTTGGGACATTATGCTAGTGAATGTCCAATAAGGGAGATGGTTAAGAAGCAAAAATAGGTTGTAATGAGTGCAAGTATCATAGCAGGAATGGATTAGTAATCATCCTAGCTTGAGACCACCTTCTCTATGGTGTTTTCTTTATTTTCTAACACTATGTCAAGTGTTATATGGTATGTGGACAGTGGCAGCATCAATAGATATGACTTATGACAAGAAACTCTTCAGCGGGATTCAAGAGCAAGAGAGAGGAATGAGTTTGGAATTGGGTGATGATACTACTTATCCTATGTAGGAATTGGGCTCCATTTCCTTATGGATTCCATCAAGTGATATTCTTGAGTTGAATGATGTTTTGTTTGTCCCTAGGTAGACGACAAATGTTCTTTCAATTCCTTATATGGCAATTCTTCAGCGTAGGGTTGCCTTTGAAGAACAACAATGCAATATCAATGATTGTAGTCTAGCAAGTTCAAGGACTTTGTAATGTCCTCTTATAATTAATCACCCAGAGACACCCGTTAACCTCATCCACTCATCCATGACCTTCTCATATTTTTGCAATATGAAAAGTAGGAACAGGCCAAGAGGGTTCAACAGAGCATTTAATTAGAACTTTGAGCTACAACATACAGAACTTTGAGCTACAGCATACAATGGGTACACTAACTATCCCTAACTTTGATGGGACATCAAGTTGTTCAACCAAAATTTGGTTACAAAAGTTGGACACCTACTTCCAACTTAACCCCATGACGAAGGCAAATGCAATCAAGTTGGTGACGAACACCTACTTCCAACTTAACCCCATGACAGAGGTAGATGCAATCAAGTTGGCGATTTTACATCTAGATGGGGAATCCCATGAATGGTGGTACCATGAACTGGTGGCATTGGGTCACAACACTATCCCCTCATACAGTGACTTCACGCAGAGGCTCATCGAGCACTTTGACAAGAAAGACCCAAAGATTTATTTCAAAGAGTTATCCGAGCTCAAGTAGACAAGGAGTGCAGAGACCTTCATATCCGAGTTCCAGAGCATTACAGTTATGGTATCTGGCATATCAGAGAATCGGTTCATTATGCCATTACGGAGGCACTAGCAGAGCCACTCCGTGGATGGGAGAAGGATTACAGGCCAATTACTCTGCAAGATGATATCAATAGGACTCAAGACTTACAAGATTTTGTGCCCATGAGAAAGCCTCCACAAAAACCTACCAACCCGCCAGAAAACAAGGAAAAGACTGTATCGGGGAAGGAATGGTTGGACAAGGACACGCAACGATATTTAAGAAAGAAGAACTTATGTTTCAACTGCAAAGAGCCTTGGGTACCAGACCACAGATGTATGGGTAAAGGGAAGGTACACCTCATCGAAGTATTTTCAGATAGCGGTGAGGAAGATGAATTGGAGCAGAAACAAGATGGAGAACTTCATAGTACAGAATCGGAACAATTGCCACACAGAGCAACTATTGCTACCCTCACAGGAGTCCCCACCTTCCATACTATCAGGATCAGAGGAACTGTCCAAGGACTATGTGCCATTGCTTTGATTGATGGTGGAGCCACCCACAACTTTATAGATGCCTCTTGGGTAGAGAGGAAAAGACTTCCCATGAAGGACTTTCAGGGCTTTACCGTTGCCATGGTTGAAAATCACAGGATGAAATGCACACAGAGGATACCTGAGCAACAGGCACAGCTTGGGAATTATACTTTGGTCCACGACTTTTATGTGTAGATGTGCCTGATACAAGCATTGTTTTGGGAATACAGTGATTGTACTCAATCAAGAAATACTCAACAAAATACCAAACATTACAAATGGAGTTCCTAGTACCAAAAAGAAAAAGGGTAGTCTTAAGGAGAATCCGAGTGTTATGAGAAAATCAGTATCCGAATGTTAAAGAAGAGAATCCACCTTCAGTAATAAATATATAAATGAATGTTGAATAAAATAGATGATGATATAATTTACAAAGTTGGCCCGCTTAAATATAGCTTGGGCTTTACATATTGAAAGGTCATGTCCCCTTGCTTATGATGTTTTACAATTGAAAACATGCCTTTAAATATGGCTTAGTCACCTATTGGGAGTAATCACGTCCTCTTTACAGTAATAGTAATTATTAGTTGATTATTAATTTATATATTGTTTATGTATTATGTATTTATCATTATTATTATTATTATTATTTATGTAACATTGCCCTTCCCTTAAGGGCAGCTTTGTCCTCAAAGCTGAGAGTGTTTATGCTCTCTTATTATGGGTTGTGTTTGAAGTGTTGACTCAAACGTTGCAATCTTGGATCAATTTCATTCTATGGACATGATTTTGGAACTTGTGTTGTAATCCATGGACTGTGTATCCTGCTGAGCCGTGACCTTATACACCTGATTCATGAACTGTGTGGGACTGTGTCCTTCCAAGTTTTGGTTGTGAATGTTATACTAGTGGGCTGTGACTGTGACTGTGTTGATCTCTCCTAGCTGGGCTATGGACTGTGATGATCTCCCTCAGCCTTAATGTGAACTGTGGTAACCTCTTCTAGCTAAAGCCATGGCTGATTTGACCTTACCTCTCTACCCTTGACTTGTTTGCAGCCTATCTTGAACTGAGTTGTGGCTGTGTTAATCCCTAAATGACAAGGATCTTCACACTTGATGACTGAGGTATCTTGTTTACCATTGTATGTGTCTAACCTTAACCTACAGCTCTCTAACTGTCTCTCTCAAGGTATGTCATCTGTTCCTTTTGGAAGCTTGTCCTTTCAGTGACAAGATCTGACCCTAAAAGTATCTGAGTATAAGGCAGATCCAAACCAGATCTAAATCAACATTGTTACAATGCATTATCATTGCTCTTTAGTTGTTGATTCATTAGTATGTTTTACATGGTACTACAGCTACTGTCTCTTGCATCTCAAGGACCAACTTTAGCACAGGGACCATTGAGGAGTGCTAAAGTTGAAAGAGATGAAAATTTATGTTCTAATTTGTCCTACTAGTTTGCATCTGGCACTATGTTGGAATTTTGTTCAGTGTTACTGTTGTATTGTCCTGTATCTTGAAATTTATCTTATGTTACAACTGTTGTACCTTTACTTCGTCTAAGTAGTTGACAGAAGTGATGTGCAAAGTTGTTAAGTTTTTAAAAACCCTAATCTAACCCAAAACTTTAACACTTGGCACATGTAACTCACTCCTCTTAACTCTATAAAAGGAAGGAGGAGCACATCACTTCATCATTAATAACAACAAGGTCAAGGAGAAAGGATAGAGAGAATGCAACCTCTTGTTGTACAATTCTTCATTTGGGTAGATGTAGCTTTTGGAGAATGAAGTGAAGCTAGTGTTTGCCAATGATTAGCATGTGGTGCCCTAGCTAAGATTTGTATTCTTGTAAGAAACTTGCTTGGGATAAACTGTTAAGGGTTTTGCATTTCCAGCATGGGATGAGCTGATTTGTTGTACTAAGGTCATCTTTCATGGGTAACAGAAAGAGATGTGTTTGCTGCTACAAATTGTGTTTCGGTTCTGATTTAAATAGATCCGATTCTGGGTAATTTTTTTGTCAATTTATTATGTTGATGTGACGAACATCTGGGTCTAATGCTCTGTTGATTTAGCATTATTAATGTGTACTCTCAGATCTGAATTTAGTACTAGTGTAGTTGTTGATTGCTAATGTAATTTTCAAATCTGAATTGTGGGTTAGATCTTGCCTTAATGGCTGCTGAAATGATCTAACAGATATGTATTTGTGGTATCGACACTCTATATGTTGCCTATGATGATTTAATGTTGCAGATTTGAAAGTTTGAATAAGGTTTCTGAAGAAATCAGATTCAGGTTAGGGCTAAAAACGTTTAAAGTGCAGATCCAAGGGATTATTTTAAGGCTGAATTTTGCCATGGTTACAAGACCCTAAAATTTCAAAAGGCCAAGCAAACAAACATAATCAACCATTTTTTTAATAGGCAACACCACTCCCGTGTGGCTACCCCCAATTGGCATAAGGATCATTGTATGTAGGGACATATATGTTGCCCGAGACCAACCCTCCCAACCACTGTAGGATAACACTCAAGAGGAGAGGAGATTTTATAGTCATAGAAGTCATTGCAAGACACCAGAAGATAGGGATATCCAATCATTGTTCGATGCAAAGGCACCCACACAGCACGTCCCACAGAGGATGAGAGGAAGGCCAAGCAAGTGAACATACTTAACCAGCTACTAATCAACCATTGTGTTAGTAGGACTCAGGAGACACCACTTCCTTGTGGCTTCCCCCAAATAACCCACGAAAAACAAACAGTTTGCACTATGCATGGCAAGTTGATTGGCAATAAGTAGCCAGGAGTATACTCACAGTTTTTATTTTTCTTACCCAAGTTCATGCTACAGTAGTTAAGCTCCATCTCAAACAGTTGAAATTGCAGAGGAAACAAATACACCATCCTCATTTATCAGCAGCAATAAAAATTAAAAAAGACCACAAACATATTCATGTATATACTATGCATGTTATCACTTACATTGCGCTATAAACTAAGAGTACATGGAGATGTAATAATAATCCATATAAGAGCCTTGCACATTTCCATTATCCAATGCATAAGAAAAGGAACTCATTTAACAACAAGCCCTTCAGACATACATAAAATCTCCAGAGGCTACATATTAACATGTGAAACATGCAAACAATCTTCTGTAGCTTGCATGCTGAATTTACCTACCAAATCCGAAACAGAGCCACCAGCCATGTACTCCATAACTATATATAATTTTGTTTGATGAAGGTACGAGCCATAATATTCTGTGATATAAGGAGATCGACACTGAGAAAGGACTGAAATTTCCTGCAAATTGAAAAGTACAATTGCAAAATCCTTTCATGCTTGTGAGGTTGAAAATGTCAATTGAAATACAGTCAAATTAAACACAATTCATATAAAAAATTCCAACTCTCATGGATCAAATATTTGAAGTATCACCTTTTGGATGTCTTCAACCTCATCCTCCCTGCAAAAACATATAAATTATAATAAATTTCAATAAAACAAACTGAGAAAAAGAGGTGTTTAATGAAGTAAGCAAATATAATATTAATAAATGTTTAATGAAGTAATATAAACGTAATACAATTTCGACTTTTTCCAGCTATCATCACTGAAATCCGACTATACAATCTTTGGTCAAATTGCAATTTTTCATTGCTTAAAATGCCTTTCTAATCCAAAAATGGATTCAGAACCCTCAAATACCCCTATTGCACCGTAAATGTGCAATTAGCCCCAAGGGATAGCTCAATTGGTTGGAGTCCAAGTCCAAAAACCGTTGATATTGAGGTCGGAGGTTCAATTCTCACGATTCCAACTCTCTGGTTCCTTTGGGGTTAGGCTCCCAAAACTGGAGCCGATAGGGCGAGGACCCTTCAGGTGGGCCCCCTAAAATTGTTACTGTGGATGTAGCGAGCCCCGGCAACAATTGCTGAGGCTGTGAACCACGTGGAAAAAAAAAAGTGCAATCTTGAAAACTTATATTTGCAATGCCAGCAATTTTGCTGAATCTTTTAACAGATTTCAGGCAAGAAGGTCAGAAAAATATGACCTGAAAAATTCTAAATAGTAGCAAGTTTAGATTACCGCTTAGTAAATAACCTGTAAAAAAGCATTCTCAAGGTCTACAAAAAGAAAGTAAGGTGAGAAAGGAGCGAGTGTCATTTCAATGATTCCTCAACAAAAAGAGAAATTACAACTTTGGAAGAAGCCAATTGCAAGTGAATGAATTTGGTATATATAAACATAAGTTTATAATTGAAAGTTCCAATTTGGAACAAAATATATTTATTATATAACTTTTATATAAAATGAATGAGGAAATGATACAATGAAGCAGGACCCCGATTATAAACAACACATCTTTTATGTACTTATTATGCTTTATTATTATTATTTATTAGTCTTTATTCGTATTAGTGTGTTATTTATTGTATTTTATTACTCTTATCTTTATATTATGTATCTAACATTGTGTCCCCCTTCAGAAATGCTTTGTCCATACAGCAAGGGTAGCGAATGGTATAACTAGAGAAATTTTTCCGTCTCCCATGATGAAAGCTCCTCTGGAAGGTTCTTCCATTTAATGAGGTACTTGGTTACTGCTCTGGAACAAATTATTTCTCCCTTTAAGCAAGAAAGCGAAACACACATCAAATCATCAGCATTGGTGGTCAATGGGAAGGATACTAGTCCCCCCCTATTTTGTAGCAGTTGAAGAAGTTGTGCAACCTAAACTCGTGGAGGAGCGTACCAGACGTGCCAAGGAACTGAACCTTAAGGTGAGAGGTCTCCCTCGCCCCATCCATGTCTGAATCCCATGGAGGTTGGGACAATGTTCCTTCGGGATACCCTTGTCCTTCGTGATGTGGCCCTTGATAGAACTTGGATTGGCTACAACTCCACACTCTTCCTCTAGTTTAGGACTACTACTAACTGGCTTTGAACCCTGAAAGCTAACCAGATGTTGTTCTCTCTTCCCAACAAGATCTTCCTAGACAAAGATCTCACTTGATCACAAGTTGCGGAGGTTAAACGCTCCAGAGAGTTGGTTATGGAGGCAAAATAAGTAGTGAAATGGGCAGTCATTAGGAACCTCAGGGCAATCATTTGGAACTCCTTTCCTCCCAGTGGGTTTCCCTGATCCGAAGCTTCCAAATGGTGGGCCCAATTGGGGAGGCGACATGGCACAAGCATCTCGATCAGCTGTTGGAATGGTAATGGATCAGTCATTGACGGGCCTCATGTACGATGCTCTTGGTTAGTTGAACATCCTCTTCGTTATCAAGACCCATGCAAGCCTCGTTCAGCCTCTCCCAAACATTATAGATTGCCATTAGTTCTCGATTTGCAGACAAGAGATAAGGAACTCGAGAGGTGTCATAGGTTCAAGTGGAGTCGCTTGTTTGACTAGAGACTCCCTTCGGAGCATGGTTTCTTTGGTGGCCACATTTAAGTTTGCCAGATTTATGTGGGTTCATATCAAAGGAAGAGCCCCCGTCACTAGGGACATTTATATTGTCGTTTGTTACTTCCCTCCAGCCTCTTCAACGTTCGCTATCCATAATGGTCCCAACGAAGACACCTTAATAGACTTGTATACTGCCATTACCAAGTACTCACAGATTGGGGAGATCATCCTCCTAGGTGACTTCAACGTACGTACCAGAGCTCTCGAGATTCCTCTCCATGACCAGTGTGATGACGTGTTTAGCACCTGTTACCGACTAAGTTGTACTTAGTAGGATTTCAAGTGAGTCGGCAAAGATTGAACAAGTATACCTGTTCACATTTAGAAGTTTAGAAGTCCTTTAGGCCAATTCGGGGCCTCTTTCTTATTTTTTACATGTTCATACCGCTTGGGGAAGTTGTAAAAAATGTCATAGCATGATGAAATTATGTAATAAACTTGGATTTCCTAAGACATAGGCATCAATCCGACTAGCCCAAAGTGTTTTTTCCTTGTTAATTATAGGTTGTTGGACAAACAACTTATAATTTTCGAGTTTTTCACTCAACCCCTAAAGTTGGGGTGGTCATCTTGGTGGTTAGGCCTTAGGAGGTTATTAAAGTCTAAGTGTCAATGTATATTACCATGCTAGGCATTATTATTGAGTCATATGAACATGTACTAGGTCTCCCTTAGGTTTTTTTTTTCTCAATTAAAAAATTTTCCCGCAAAACACAGACAATTTTTAATAGTTTAATTAAAAAAGTTGAAAGTGTAATAAAAGTGTGGTTAGGAAAGGGATTTTTCCATGGGGGTGCTCGTTTTTAAACTCAAAGCACCCACTTTCCTCCTAGACCCACTTTCGAAAGTATTTAAGTGATTATTTTTCGTTTAAATTACTTTCTCTCGAAAAATGGCCAAAAAGTATCAAATAATTGGGAAAAGGGCCAAAAAGACAAATTCCTAAATTAGTGGGAACTTGTCTCAGACATGTTCCAGTCCTCTCTAGTTTGGCGATTTGATTGATTTAGAAGGTCCCAAAGGTGGTGCATATCCAAGCTAGGCACACTTCTCATGAGGATAGGTGCATCTACTTAGGGTGATGTGGCCCAATGAGAGAGAGGTGTGGTATGGCATCAATCAAGGATTCCATCCCTCAAATCACTCCCATTCACTCCAGTTACACTCCACTCTTCACTTCCACTTGGAGAATGTGCCCTCTCTTGGGATTAGCGCCCCCCTCTCTCCATTTTTCTATAAATGCAAGGCTCTCCTCTCATTCAAGCCATTCAACTTATTCATCCAGTTGCAGTTATCCAGTATCCATCAGAGATTGTTTGCAAAGACACATGTGCAACCGTAGGGAGGTTTTTAGCTGGAAAACCCCAAATCATTCGTTGGGTCCTCAGATCTCAGTTTATCTTCAGAATACCGACACCATTCTCATCATCAGTATCATCCTCCAGCACCCGGTGATTATCAGATCCTGTCTTGCTCATCCGGAGCAGTTCTCAGCAATTTGGGGATCAAGGGGGAGTGAGCAGCTAAACCTACAGATCAATTTGCTAGCCTACTTAGAGGTTTCAAAACTTCTGCATGTGTCAGGCATACTCTCCGGCACGGGAAGGCTACCACTCCTGCAAATTCTCAGCATCAACAGACACCTCCTTCACTGAAAATGTCACCTTAGCTGATTTTGGGTTCATGCTGCTGGGGTATCACCAAAGGCAGAAAGCACCAATTCATCACTAGATCAGCTCTTGATGCATGCATATTCTCTCAGGAGCATTTCAACCCGTTTATTAGTGGTAAGTGTCCCATTCTATCCTGCAAACCCTAACCCTAAATTCAGCTATAATATAGGGCAGTTTTGCATGGCAGTTTGCATGCCCGGCTATTTCAGTAATTTTGCATAGAGTTAGAAAATATTAGTATTTGGGGATACTACAGTGGTATCAGAGCATGTTCCTTTCCAGCTGTGGGCTTGACTATGAGAAGTAGATGAATAAAGAAGAGGACACGTTTGTAACCTATAGGAAAAGAAGGAGTAGGTAAACGGAGGACTTTGAGGATATCCAACTAGAAGATACCAACTCAGACATGTACCCAACAGGTATACACTCTGACAGGGGAAAAAGAACGAGAGAAGATGAGGATAGGATGGAGTTTCGCAACCTAGTATCTACATTGCAAGCCTTAGCCAAAGGGCAAAAAGATGTACTTAATGCAATCAACAGATTATCGGCAAAACCAGCACCAGGTAACAGCAGTACACCTCCTTCACCGATAGATAGAGGGTCTACAAGCAGCAGTGGGAAGGTTGCATACACCAATATACATAATACACCCCACATATATACCAGACCTTCCAACAGGCCTACTATGCCTCACTTCTTGGCAGATGCAGTAGGAGGTCCAATCATGCAGGTAGAGCCTAGCGAACCCTTTGGGGCTTATTTGCAAGAATACAGGGACTTAGGGGATGAGTTTCATGCAGCCATGTCTTTTTCGGATTTTTGCAACATGAAGAGTAGGAACAGACCCAGGAATTTCAACAAGGGATTCAATCATAACTATGAGTTGCAGAAAACCTTAGGTAGGTTGACCATCCCAAACTTTGAGGGGACTCGTGGAGGTTCAGAGAGGATATGGGTTCAGAAGTTGGATACCTATTTCCAACTCAATCCCATGACAGAGACATATGCCATTAAATTGGCTACACTCCACCTGGACGGAGAGGCCCATGAGTGGTGGTACCACAGATTGGTGACATTGGGTCACAACACCATCCATTCCTATAGTGAGTTCACTCGGAAACTCATGGAGCGATTCGACAGGAAAGATCCAAAAATACATTTCAGAGAGTTTGCTCCACTCAAACAAACAGGTAGCGCCGAGGCCTTCATCTCAGAATTCTAGAGGATAGCAGTCATGGTAACAGATGTGTCAGAGAACAAGTTGACGATGTTGTTTACTGAGGCCCTAACAGAGCCACTACGGGGATGGGTGAAAGCCTACAAACCCCCCACTCTACAGGATGCCATTAGCCGAGCCAGAGATCTCCAAGACTCAATCCCGATGAACAGGTCCCCTCTCAAAACCAACTTTCCAGTTAGAGACAAGGACAAGAAACCTTTCCAGCAGGATTTTCCAAAGAAAACATGGTTAGATGAGGACATTAGGAAAGACTTGAGGCATAAGAAATTATGTTTTACTTGTCAGGAACCATGGGTTCCAAGACACAGGTGCACAGGAAAGGCCAAGGCTCACTACATCGAGGTATATTCGAAAAGTGACGAGGAGGACTATGAGTAGGAGGCAACAGAAGAATTACGGGCAGCAGAGGAAGAGTCACTCTAGGATGATACATCAGAGGGAATTATTGCTACGTCATCTGGAGTACCTAGATTCCATACTCTCAGGGTCAGAGGAGTAGTACAGGGCCACAGAGTGGGAGTATTGGTTGATGGGGGAGCAACCCACAATTTCATTGATGCAGCTTGGGTAGCCAAGAGAGGTATTCCGACAGAGAAGTTTGAGGGATTTACTCTAGCCGTAGCCGGAAACTCTAGCATGGAGTGCAATTATTGGATTCCAAAACTGAATGTCACATTAGGCAACTACCAGATGCCAAATTCATTTTATGTAGTAGATGTGGCAGATACACATGTAGTATTGGGTGTTCAATGGCTTTATTCAATAGGGAAATATACTACAGACTACCGAGCAATGGAAATGGAATTCTAGGGACCAGATGGAAAACAGGTAGTTTTGAGGGGCATGAACACTTATCCCCCAAAACCGGTCTCTTCACAGAGAATGGAGGCAGTATTCAGACAGGATGACATAGAATGGACTGCAGAATGTTTGGTCACCTTTAGGAAACCTCCAGATGACATTAAGGCTGTATTACAGAAACACGAAAAGGTATTTCGGGACCTTCCAGCAGGTAGACTGCCAGACAAGGGCTTTGAACACATCATTGAGCTAGAGGAGGGGACACAGGCAGTCATCACCACTCCTTATCGGCATCCCAAAAGATATAAGGACGAGATTGAGAAGACGGTCAAGGAATTACTAGAGCTTGGATACATTCGGCCCAACTCTAGCCCCTTTGCATCATCTGTGGTCTTAGTCAAGAAAAAGGATGGCACACTACGAATGTGCATCGATTACAGAGCACTCAACAAGAAGACCATCAAAAACAGGTATCCCATCCCTAGGATTGATGAACTCATGGACGAGCTACGGGGAGCCAAATACTTTTCAAAGATTGATCTTCGCTTAGGGTACCATCAGATCCGAGTAAGGGATCAAGACATTTCTAAAACAGATTTTCGTTGTCATTATGGTCACTATGAATTCCTGGTCATGCCTTTTGGACTTACCAATGCTCCAGCCACTTTTCAATCATGCATGAACCATACTTTCAGAGCTCAGTTACGTAAGTTTTTGCTAGTATTCTTTGATGACATCTTCATTTATAGCAAAACATGGGAGGAGCATTTGAAACATCTGGACGAAGTATTGAGCATTCTAGAAGAACACTCGCTTTACGCGAAGATGTCCAAGTGTGAATTTGGCATGAAGGAAATGTTGTATCTAGGGCACATAATCAGTGCAGAAGGGGTACAGGTTGATATGGAGAAAATCCGAGCTATCAGGGATTGGCCCATGCCAAAAACAGTCACAGAATTAAGAGGCATCTTAGGCCTTTGCACATATTACCGGAGGTATGTTAAGGGGTTCTCCCAATTTGTCGCACCCCTCACAGATCTCACAAAGAAGGGAGCCTTCACCTGGACAGAATTGGCACAGAAAACTTTTGAGGAGATGAAAGTCATCATGAGTTCTTGCTCGGTCTTAGCATTACTAGACTTCTCACAGCCATTTGTAGTAGAATATGATGCCTCAGGGGAAGGGCTAGGAGCAGTATTGATGCAAAACCATCACCCTATTGCATTTGAGAGCAAAAAACTGAAGAACTATGAGCGCCACTACTCCATATATGACAAGGAGATGCTAGCCATCTTACATGCTCTCACGAAATTCAGACAGTGCCTGGTGGGAAGCAAGTTCAAAATCAAGACAGATCATAACAGCCTCAAGTACTTCTTGGAGCAGAAGGAGCTGAATGAGCGCCAATAGAAATGGATCAGCAAAGTACAAGCCTACAATTTCGAGATAGAGTATGTGAAGGGTAAGAACAATATAGTAGCCGATGCATTATCCAGACAACCTGCTTCATTATCTCTCATGAGTATATCTATAGATTGAAGGGCTCTTCTCTTAGTAGAGTACTGCAAAAATAAATTCGCTTGCGAATTATTGAATGGGCAGGTTCAGGATGACAGGTACAAAATTATCGATGACATCATTTATTACAAGAGCAAGATATACCTCGTCCCAGAATCAGCGTTAAGAAAGAAAATCATACAGGCGGCACATGACTCTCCACTATCAAGATATCAGGGTTTCTTGAAGACCTACAGGCAGATCCGAGAGAGATTCTCATGGAAGGGTCCCAAGGGGGAGGTTATGCAACACGTGCAGGAATGTAGCATTTGTCAGCAGAACAAGATTGAGCACATCCATCCAGCAGGGTTGCTTCAGCCACTACCAATTCCGGAACAGAAGTGGGAAAGTATCTCCATGGACTTCATCACAGGATTTCCCAAGGTCCAAGGGCGAGATTGCTTATATGTTGTGGTTGATCGACTGACCAAATTCGCACATTTCTTTTCTATATCATCTGATTACTCCGCAGTCCAGGTAGCTCAGTTATTTTTCAGAGAGGTCTTCAGGTTACACGGGTTACCCAAGACCATTGTCAGTGATCGGGACAATAGATTCACAGGTGCCTTTTGGCAGGAGCTATTCAGGTTAGTGGGAACCAAGATTGCTACCAGCAAGAGTTATCATCCCCAAAGTGATGGACAAATCGAGATTATCAACAAGTGGATTGAAGGGTATCTGAGGAACTATGTAGCAGGACAGCAGCGAACCTGGATTAAATGGCTACACTTAGGGGAATACTGCTACAATACTACCTACCACATGTCTATTAGGATGACACCTTTTAAGGCATTATATGGCTATGAGGCCTTGGACTTTGCAGATGTAGCATTCGGAGACAGCAGGGCTCCTAAGGAAAAGGATTGGATACAGGACAGTCAGGATATCCTTAAAATCCTGAAAGAGAACTTACAGACAAGGTAGAATTAGCAAAAGTTGTATGCAGACAAGCACAGGGTTGAGCGAAGCTTTCAGGTAGGAGATCTGGTATACTTACGGCTCCAACCCTACAAACAGTCTTCACTTAGGAAGAAAGCAGCAGAAAAGTTAAAAACTCACTTCTATGGACCCTACAGAGTTATCAGAAAGGTAGGAGAAGTGGCGTATGAACTAGAACTGCCACAAGAGAGCAAAATTCACAATGTATTCCATGTGTCCAACCTGAAAAAGACCATTAGATAACACATTGCTCCATCAACAGAGTTACCTCCCTTAGATGATGAGGGACTATTGGTACTGATTCCAGAACAAATCGTGTAGACTCGAGAAAGAAGACTCCGGAACCAAGTGATTAGAGAATACTTGGTCCAATGGAAAGAATTACCTCCGGAGGATGCCACATGGGAAGGAGAACAGGTATTGCAGCATCCTAGTTTGCAGTTGCTTGAGGACAAGCAATATCAAGCGGGGAGGACTGTAATGTCCTCGTCAGATTAGGCAACAAAACACCCACTAACCTACTTAATCCCCATAGGTTCGAGCGGGTACTGCATAAGAGTGGATTGACTAAGGACATTTGGTACTTAGAACAACTCGAGACACACATTCAGTACTAAAGTCAGCAGTAGGATAAAAGAAGCCTTTTCTCTTTAGGCTTAAAAGTCAACGTCAAATTAGAATCGCATGCTTGCAAAAGTAAAAGCACAAACCCTAAAAGTGACATGCGAACCCTAAAAACGCATAAGGATCTATTTAAGAAGAATGAGGGAGCCTAAAGAGATACTTTCGATTATTATTGATTTTGGAGCTCTTGAGTAGCAGCATAGCGTGCGGCCACAGCAGTTGAGGTTGAAGACAGCGTCTTCAGCTAACGAGGTTTCGGCAGTGAGATATCTGCCCTAGTCTCATCCAGGGTAAACCATCTAGGTTCACCATTCGCTCTTCAACTTATTCATCCAGTTGCAGTTATCCAGTATCCATCAGAGATTGTTTGCAGAGACACGTGTGCAGCCGTAGGGGGGTTTTTAGCTGGAAAACCCCAAATCATTTGTCGGGTCCTCAGATCTCAATTTATCTTCAAAATACCGGCACCATTCTCATCATCAGTATCATCTTCCAGCACCCGGTGATTATCAGATCTTGTCTTGCTCATCCGGAGCAGTTCTAAGCAATTTGGGGATCAGGGGGGCGTGAACAGCTAAACCTCCAGATCAATTCGTTAGCCTACTTAGAGGTTTCAGAACTTCCGCGTGTGTTAGGCATCCTCTCCGACACGGGAAGGCTACCACTCCTGCAAATTCTTAGCTTCAACAGACACCTCCTTCACTGAAAATGTCACCCTTAGCTGATTTTGGGTTCATGCTGTTGGGGTATCACCGGAGGCAGAAAGCACCGGTGCATCACCAGATCGGCTCTTGATGCATGCGTATTCTCTCAGCAGCATTTCAACCGGCTTATCAGTGGTAAGTGTCCCATTCTATCTTGCAAACCCTAACCCTAAATTCAGCTATAATATAGATCAATTTTGCATGAAAATTTGCATGCCAGGCTATTTCAGTAATTTTGCATAGAGTTAGAAAATATCAGTATTTGGGGATACTACATGGATCTAGCTTGACTCCGTTCCATTTTCAACATCTTCAAGACATTCTCCCTCAACATCCCACTAAGAAGCCTCTTGGTTGATCTTTCTAGCAACGAGCCTATTTCTACCTCTCTTTCTCTCTTCAAACAAAACTCTTCTTGGTTATTGGTTACTTTGTTCTTGTTTTCATTAGATCTACTTTCTTTTCAAAGCTAAAATCAATCTCTAGGTCTAGTTTACAAGAATAGTTTGCTAAGATCTTGAAGTTTACAATTTCTTATCATTTCAAGAATAGATCTAGCATAGGAACTTTTTTGTTTTGCAAGTGATTTGTTAGCTAAATCCTTAATCTTGCTAAGTAGCTAAGTTCTTTGATTTTTTAAAGTTATATCAAGCAATTGAGTGTTTATCATTGGCTTCCCTTTAAAATTTAAAGGTCTTCCAAGACTCTAAGAGAGTTGGTCTCACAAACCAACTTGTCTTAGTTATTTCTCTTTCTTAGATTTAGTATTAATATAGTCATCTTTAGCAATTTTTTCTAACTTGCCCAAATCACTTCCAAAGTGATTTTGGGCATTCTTTGTCGCTTTGTATTTTGTTAGCAAGTTTAGAGGCATTCGTGCAATATTTTTGGACAAATTTAAGCATTCCAAGACTACCTTGAAGCCTCTTCTTCCTCCTTTTACTTCTTCCAATAAATTGTAACCTCTTTTCTCCAAATCTATAAGGATAAAGGGGACTTTTTCTCTTGAAAATTTCATTGTAAAAAGCCATAATAAAAGAGATCCAGTGGGCTATTGAAAGCCCACGCCCCATCCTATTGGGGGATTTGTGTCGACGTCCTTTTTCATGCCGTAACTTTTCTTTTATAGTTTCTTTTGCTAAAATTAACTTAATTAGAATAAAAATTTACCATTTGTTGGTCCCATTTCAATGGCGGGCCACAAGCTCACTAAAGACGTAGGAATCTTTTCGTTTACCTTTGCAGGCAGTATACTTTATTTTTCAAGCAAATTTTATTTCAATATTTCTTGCAAAGTAAACGGATACTAACCCACTATGCTATACCAAAGTACCAAAAAGGAAAATTATATTTGTAGTGTAGTAATTAGATCACATCTCAATTTTCAGACTTTTGCATTTATTTTTCTAAAGTAACAAACCCAACTCTGTATACCCAAATTATGCTCTTGCCTTCACATAAAGGGGAAACCTAAGTACGTGTTGGAGGTTCAGAAAAGAGTTTCTAAGTCAGTAGTAATTAGTCTTGTTCCTGCGGTTCACACACCTTGAGGGGAACGTGGCAGAAATCTTCAAGCCACTCGATGTGTCCTTGGGGACAAGTCTCGAGTCAAGGTTGTCACCTTGTTCTTGACTCCTCCGTTTTGGCCAACTCCTAATCGAAGCCAAGAGTGGTAGACCCTATTAAATTCTAAGGCTATTAAGGCTTTAGTGGTTGATTTGTGATCAAGTGAGTTATTTAGCAGTTTGATGAAAAATACTAGAACAAGATATTGCAACAATATATGTAAGCACAACAGCATATAAAATTTAAATTATCTCAACACATAATATATAAATGATCTTAAAGCAAATGATTGTATGATAACAAATGTAACACCAGTGCCAATAATGAAGTCGGAAAAAAGGTAATGTTGTTGTAGCTCTGAGAAGTGTGTTGCGAATGCTCTTAGTCAATTTTAAATTATTGTGGAAGATGAGTGAATTAGATTAGCGGGGAGGGAACTCCAAATATACCCGAAGGTATGAGGAGTATGTCCAAAACCCTTATCCGATGCGGTTTCACGCAAAGAATATGTGGGTTGGATCGGAGTCTCTGAGATGTGTCCAACGCTACACCAAAAAGAGTGTAGCCTGACGATGTCCCGAGGTCACTACCCAGTTGTTCCCGCTTCCTCTGTGAACTTTCCCCATAATGGATCAAATCGAGGCGTTGGATTTTCGCCTTGGGAGGTTAATTCAAATGTGAGTAATTATACTAGTCACCCACATTGCTTTTGATGCAGCCAACTGTTTGGTCGAACCACAGCAGTGCAAAGCATACACAACGGAGTCTTGTTGATTTTAAGGTTTTTAAAGACTGTGTTTGTTTGTTAAAAAGGAAAAATTTAAAGAATCTCTTTCGGTTCAAATGAACCTCAATCGAGAAAGCAAGGAGGGGTTAATTTTAAACGAGAAGTAAAAATTAACACAAGGTACTAAAAGAAACAATGGTTTTTTAATTAACCCTACCACGCATCTCTTTCTTCTTTCAGGTAACTCGGGAAGTCATGGGGTTAGTATCTGTATTACTCCTGATCAAATAAAGATATAAATTGAATGCACAGATCGAAGTATACTATTCTGCAAAAGAAACTAAACTAAACAAGCAAAACATGAAAAAATGGCACCGACACGAATCCCCTGGGGGGATTGGGGAGTGGGCTCTGAAGAGCCTACACAAGAGATTTTTATTAAACTCGATTACAATGCCTATTAGGAAATGCCACTTGGTTCTTAGAGAACATGAACTCATGGCTTACAAATCTTTGGAAAGAGAGCTAAGGAGGGATGGGGAACTCTTGAAGCTCCGGATGGCCTAAAATTTGATTTTTGGGCAGTGTTTCCCTCTCTTTTTTGATGGACCTGCTAAAAAACAGCAAGCTTTTATCAATAGAAAGTGCCCAAAAACACTTTGGAAGTGTGCTTGGACAACACACAAAAAATTTGTAAAAAATACTAAGCTAAAACGATAAAAAAGATACAAAAATTAACCAAGGAAAGCAAGCTTTCCTTGGGATCTTGGCTTGCTTTTTGGGCAGCCAATAATATTATGGACTTGGATGCAAGATTTAATCTTTAGATTTCAAATGGAAGACTATCCTATGCAAGCTAGAAATTTTCTTGATAATGCTTTGCAAAAAATATGCCTTCTTATGCTAGATCTGCTTAAATAAAGGTAAAAAATGAAGTACTTGCTAGATCTAAGCTATTTGAATCTTGAAACTAGATCCAAATGACAATTTATCTTTTAGTGCATAGATCTAAGTAAGCAAGACAGGTAACCAAAGAGAGTATTGATTTTTTAAACGAGAGGAAGGAAAGAGCTAGAGTATGTAGCCGCGGAAGTTTTGCTTGGAAAACTTTGTAGTGGAATGCCGAGGGGCTATGTCTTTCGTAACTGTTAGAAATGGGGTGGAGTCAACCTAGATCCACACCTCTTCCACACTAGGTATCTTGAAACTCAACCAAACACTTGCAATGCCCATGAGATCTTGAAACACATATAAAAAGAGGTTAAGATAACATGTAAATAAACTTATTGACATGCAATATTTTACCTCTAAACATACATGATAACATAGAAATTAAAGTAACCATACTCTCAATTCCTATTCCTACTGATTCGGAGGAATCCTTATAGGCAAGATCTATACCAAGAGCAATGCAAGAAAAATGGAGAAAATACACAGGTTACCTCATAAAAACATGACAATCTTAGCCCACACACAGTAGCATGACACCATTAGCCTCCAAAGTTTCTCTTTATTACAAGCACAATAGCAAAAGCATAACAAACTAAAATAGCATGCGCTCTCTTACTCCAAACCCAACTAGTTTGTGAGAGACGCAGAAGCTTTATTTATAGCTAGATTGTCCAAGAGGGGCACAACCTTCGTTGGCAGAGAGAGGTAGAGTTGAAGGGGAGTCTAACTGAGTTGTAGTGAGTTGGAGTGAAGTGGAACTAGAGAGGCAACTGCTACTCTCTCCCACCAATCTCCAACAACCACTCTTCAAGAGCCACATCATCCACACGTGAGAGAGAAGGGGAGAGGGTGCAACCTCTAGGCTAGCGTGAGCCTATCAACTCCCTCACCCACCTCAATCACTCAACTAAGTCAAGGAATGAACTTGCCTTCCTCATCCAAAGCCGATGAAACTGATTTCCATCAAATCCGACCATTTTCCACTGATTAGGAAAATGGGGATTTTCTCCATTATTTATTTTTTCTATTTTTTAATTGATATATTTGATTTTTTGGAGATTTTTCACTTAAGTGATAAATTTATCACTTAAAACTTAGGAAAAGTGGTTTTTGGGTTAAACGAGTGCTCTGAGTTAGAAAATGAGCACCCCCATGGAAAAATCCGATCCCTAACCACACTTTTATTACATTTATAATTTTTCCAATCAAACTATTAATAAATAGCCTACGTTTACGGAAAAAAATTATTTTCATCAAAAAATAAAATAAAACCTAGGGAGACCTAGCACATGTCCATATGACTCAATATTAATGCCTAGCATGTTTATAAACATTGACACATAGACTCTAATAACCTCCCTAGGCTTAACCACCAAGACGACTACCCCAGCTTTGGAAGTGTGAGTGAAAAACTTGGAAATTATTAGTCGTTTGTTCAACAACAAATAATCACCAAGGGAAAATACACTTTGGGCTAGTCGGATTGATGTATAAGTCTAGGAGACTAGGTCTTTTACATACTTCACCATGCTGGTACATTTTATTACAACTCCCCCAAGGGAGTATGAACATGTGGTACAAGAAAATTTTAAAAAAATTTCCCAAAAGAGGCCTGGCTGACTTCTGAACTCTGAAAAATGAACAATAGTGTTTGTCCGTCTTTGTCGGCTCACTTGATAAGACCAACTAAGCATGACTTAGTAGGTAACAAGTCTCACAATATTCTTTTGCAAATTAACCTCCCCAAAAGACGAAAATCCAACATCTTGGGTTTTTACCTCATGTGAGCAAATTTTACAAAGAAAGCAAGAACAACTAGATAGTCACTGCAGGGCCCCATCAGGCTCCACCCTCGTTTGGTGTAGTGTTGGACACACCCCCGTGACTGCGATCTATCCCATGTTTTCTCGTGTAGAGCCATACTTCATGAGTCTGGACATATTCCCCGTACCCTCTCAATGTATTGGGAATACCCCTCCCTGTTAATCAACTCATCTTTTAATAAATTAAAACTGACAAAAAACAATTTGCAATACATTCACCACAACCACACTTTATTTTTCAACTCCATTTTGGCACTAGTCTTCTTTGCGATATCGTATAATCTCTTTATTTGAGTAAATCTTGTGTTGAAATGTTTATATGGTTTATGTGTTGTTAATAAAATTTCATTATTGCAATTGCTTGTTTTCAGTTTTCATTTTCAAAAAAATCCTAAACAACTTGCACATTCACAAACTAAGATCCTAAAGTCTCAGTAACTTTTACGGACAACCCTTTTGGCTTCATTAGGAGTTTGCCTAAACGGAGTTGTCAAGATCAAGTGACAGAACTTGACTCGAGACTTGCCCCCAAGGACGCACCTAGTGCCTTGAAGATTTATGCCACATTAACCTCGAGGTGCGTGAAAGGCATAACATTATTTATCCAATAAGTTGCACTTATTTGGATTTCCCGTGAGCCGCCAAATTTTTGAACAAGTCACTTGTTCATATTCAATACTTAGAAGTTCAGAAGCCCTTTCGGGGCATTCTTTGGCCCCTTTTTAATTTTTTTGCATGTTCATACCCTACATGAAAATTTCAAAATTGTAATAAGTTGACATAGCATGGTGTCTTTTTGTAACAGGTTTGGCCAACATAGACTTAGTCATCAATAAATTCTCTAGAGTGTTTTTCCTCGTTAATTATATGTTGCTTTTCCGCGACATATAATTTTCAACTTGTTCACTCAAACCTCCAAAATTGGAGTATTTGTCTTGGTGGTTAGGCCTTAGGACGTTATTAAATCTAAGTGCTTGTGTATATTACCATGTTAGTCATCACTATTGAGTCATATGAAAATGTACTAGGTCCCCCATAGGTTTATCTTAATTTTCGCAAATAAAAAAATTTCTCATAAAACGGGTCAATATTTTAATGTTTTTAATGTAAAAATGTAAAATACTAAAATCTCATAAAAGTGTGGCTAGGGGGGCAAATTTGCCATGGGGATGATCACTTTCTAACTCAAAGCACCCACTATACCCCAAAACCCACTTTTGAGAGTATGAGTGATTATTTATCACTTATAATGAAATTCTCTCAAAAATGTCAAAAAAGACCAAATAAATGGCCAACAAGACAAAAAAAACAAAAAATCAGCATCCCTCAAATCAAGCAAACTTGTCCTAGACATGTTTTAGTTTACCGAGGATCAAATATCGGTTTGTCTAGAGATCAAATTATGTGGAATCAATCAAATCCGAAGAGGTTGAGTTCAGTCCACAAGAAGAGGGGTGCATACTCTCAAGAGGGGGTGCATTTATCTTGTTGGCAACTCATTATTAATTGGGAGAGCATCCCAAAGAGGGAGGGTGCACCTCATGAGAGGTGGCACCCATCCCTTGAAGATCCAATCAATCACATCCTTCTTTCCTCTCCTTGATGCGCCCTCTAAACTCTAATTAGCTCCCAGTGAAGGATGCCCCCCCCGCCCGTTCTCTCATTTGCTATTTAAGCAAGTGCTTTGCTCTCATTTTCTCATGGTCAGAGGACCGAAGGGCTGCTCAAGCTGCGTACTTGTAGTTTGTAATACTTTTCTGGAATAATATAAAGGCTTTGGAGGCTACATTCGTCTATCATATTGGATGTGTGGATGTTAATTATCAAATGTGCTTAAGGAGGTAATTGTATCTTAGTTAGATTTGTCCACTTATGCTTGTCAATCTTTCTTCCTTAGAGTGATTATTTCTAATCAATAGGAATGAAAAGTTAAATTGTTTAGCTTTTTCATTTATTTGCTTAGGCTTAAAGGCTAAGGAATTTTAATGTTATAGTTTGTTTACTTGCATGATATCCTAACCTTGAGTGTAGGTAATACAGATTTGACAGGCTTTGTGGCAAGTGTATTCTAAGTCTTACAGGTACTCCCATCCAGAGATAAAGGTGATTCTTGCTTGACTTCTCTTTCACTCTGGATCTCTACAAAGGAAAGGCATAGTCCATCTTTCATCCACCTCTACGACTCCATTTCTCAAGCATTCCCAAGCTTCGAGTTATCTCCTCTTTCTCTCTCCTTCACTTAAAATTAAATCTTCTTGGTTACTGGTTCCCACAAGTTTCATATCTGGTTTATGCAAGTTTTAACATTTAGAACTGACTTATTTATGCTTAGATCTTAAGATTTAAAGTTTATTTTCATACTAGATCTAACATGCCTAGTCTCTCTTTTATGCAAGTCATTTCATATTGGAATCTTAAGGCCTGAAGTAGAGGCTAGTATTGAAGTTTAATATATCTAGCACTTAAGTGCTTCTTATTGGCTCCCCTTTAAAGGTTGTCAAAGATCCTAACAAAGTTGGTCTCACAAGACAACTTCTCTTAGTTATTGCTTTCTTAGATTCAGCTTAACTTAGAGTAATTTTTTGTTTATTTTTCTAACTTTGCCCAAACACTTTCAAAGTGATTTTGAGCATTTCCTACTAAAAGTTTGTTGTTGGTTTTCATATTCTTACAGATAGGTAGAGAGGATTCCGCGCACATTTTTGGACAATTTGAGCAATCCAAGACTACCTTGAACCCTCTTCTACCTTCTTAACATCTTCTTCTAGCAATTGTAACCTCTTTTATCCAAACATATAAGGATAAAGAGGATTTCTTCAAGTCATTGTAAATCCATAATAAAAATTGAAGCAAATGGGCTATTAAGAGCCCACGCCACATCCCCCATGGGGGGATTCGTATCTGTGTCACTTTTCATGCCGTGACTTTATCTAACTTTCTCTCTTTAGTTTATTTTGCTTAAATCAATCTAATCAAGTTAAAATTGATTGTTTGTTAGTCATGTTTCAACGGTGGGCCACTAACTCACTTAGGACGTAGGAACCAATTAATTTACTTTTCTGTAGGTAGATACTTTAGTTTGAGAAATCGCATTTTCAATTATTTTATCTTTCTTGCCAAGTAAAGTAACACTAACCCACTACGCTCTACCGAAGTACCGAAAGGGAAAAGATATCTGCAGTGTAGTAATTAGATCACATCTCAATTTCAATCTTTTTCTTATTTGAGTAACTAGCCTGACACTGCTCTATCGAAGTATGTTCTCTCCTTCATCGTTACTAATTTCTAGATTAGACTTTATTACTAGCATGTTATCTAATTTCATGTGTATCTTGCTCTTTTAATAAATCATAAAAAGAACATGAAGTCTCTTGAACTTGTCATAAGACGAGTCAAGAGCACTCTCTATCGGACAGCATTGTTGCATTGCATTCTCATCGTAGATTAGATAAGACTCTTGAATCTCAAAGGTGGATCAAGATCACTCTCTGTCGAAGAGCTTTGTTTTCTAATAAAATTTGCAACTCACATTCTCCCATAAAATTGGAATTTACTATTTTTATAGCGTGTATGCTCTACCCGGTCGAGATACCCAGAAGCACTATAACTATTTAATTCACAGATCTAATTCCAATTGCAATCATAATAAAATTTACCACCCCATAACCAACGAACCGGCGTTGAACGCAATACTCAAGTGGGCAAATTCTTGCTAGGGGCGCTAGGTATCCCTCCTCGTTTGCATGGATGGTTAGTTATTGAACGCCTCGCTGCAAACTTGGCCGGTCCAACATGTCTTCAAATGGAGCCACTCAGAGTATTTCCAGTTAGATTTCCAGTACCTTTGCGTACCGGTTGGAAATTCCCCTCACCTTAATAATCAAGATCATCATAAAAATACACAATAAAATTTACCAAGAGCATTGCAAAACGATCTCACGAACATCTTCGAGACTTGTATTTCAACATCCCCAACACTATTTGACTCCATTTTTGGCACTGGTCTTAGAATTCTTTGCATTATTTGATTTGGACCATTTGTCCTTTTTATTCTAAGTTATTCATGTTGTGGATGCTTTAAATTCAGTCGTCTTATGCTGCTTATATTGTGTTTTGTAAACAGCAACTTGGATTTCTTAATTGATTATTGTGTATCTCAGAAAAACTCTTAAACAACACTAATTCACATCTTTCATCCAAAAACATCTAAAAACAAGAGCCTTAGACAACTCTTTGTTAAGGACTACCCCCCTTGGTTTCGTTAGGAGTTAGCCTAAACGGAGGAGCTGGGATCAGGTGACAGCACCTAGCTCTTTGCTTGCCCCCAAGGCCACACCTTTCCCACTTGGGAAACAGCAGTTCAAAAGATTTCTGCTGATAGTGTGCATTCAGCGGACAACAGAGCCATAATAAAGGAGGTGTGGCATCATAATTCAAAAGTCTAGTGTTGCTTTGTAGATTTTCAAAAAGCTTTTGATTATTTCCCTCGAGAGCCACTATTCCAAAGGCTTGGTAACATTGACATCTCCAAGGCCCTACTGACTGCCATCATATGCCTATATGAGTCTATCCTTGGTCGTCTCTGCATGGCTCGTGGGCTTTTAAATTTCATCCAAAGCACCATTAGGGTTAAGCAATGATGCCCCTTGTCCCCACCTTGTTTGGGATCTATATTGATGAGTTGGAGGCCTTCCTTCACAAGCATATCTAGGATGGCAATGGGTGCCTCCTCTACCAAGTTCTTATATCATTCTCCATTTTGTTGACGACATGGTTCTCCTAGTCTCATCTCCACAGGGGTTGCAAAGACAGTTGGATGCTTTAGCTCTTTTTCGTAATTTTCGATAGTCGGCAGTCAACCTAGATAAAACCAAGGTTTTGATCTTCAATGGGACAAAGAATACTTTATCAGACCTTCATTTCTTCTTCGAAGAGGAGGAGATTCGAGATCACTAGTTCCTACCATAGTTACATATATCGCCGATATCGCGATATATCGCGAGTCAAAGGAGCCGACGATATATCACCATCAAAAAATCGCAACATTTTCCTGACATTTGAAAATATCGCGACACATTAAAATATCGCGATATATTCAGTAAATATCGCGAGTCGATAGAAAATATCGCCCTGCTGGAAAAAAATCGTTTTTTTCGCCATAAAGAGGTCGGGAACGGGTTTTTGGGGTTCATTTGCACTTTGCGGCTTTGAGGAAGTGGAGCACTGTTGTTTTGGGCGATTTTCTACAAGAGAGGAAGGGACCAAACGATCAAGTTTCCATTGCCATCTAAATCTATTCAGGTATGTATTCTTTCATTCTTTTTCTTTTTGCTTGAGATTTGTTGGTTAATGTAGATTTAGTGTAGGGTTTAGGTATAGATTTAGTGTAGGGTGTAGATTTGCCATTACAATCATAGCCTATAGGGTTTTATCCTTTTAGGTAGGCCACCCTCCATTTCTTTGAATGTTTTAATAATTTCATTGTTTTCAAGAATCAAAATTTTAAAGAAGAACATTTTAAAATTTATTCATTTTTGTTTGTTTGTTGTGGCATAGGCGACACAATGCCAAAGCCATTGGATCCAATGTGGGAGTATGGGCAGCCAATTGACCCTAATAATCGGCAAAGGTTGAATTGCAAACTATGTGGGAAGGATATTTCTGGTGGAATTAGCCGCTTGAAATACCACCTTGCCAAACTTGTTGGGCATGAAGTGGATGTTTGTCCTATTGTTACCCCAGAAGTGATGCGTATTGCAAACCAATCCATTCTTGACATGGCTAAGAAGAGGGACGAGAAGGAGGAATTCAGAAATGAACTTGCATCTAGAACACAGTCACGAACCATGGGAGCCACAAGTGACATGCATTCCTTCTCCTCATCTACACGACCCCCACATTCCACTGTGCCTTCTTCAACCTCACCTTATGTGGCATCGTATTCGAGGCAGCCTTCTATTCGAACCATGCTCAAACAAAGGGAGAAGGAAGAGGCAGATAGAGTTGTGACGAAATGTTTTCTATGGGGTGATGTGCCTTTCAACATCACCAAAAACAACCCCTACTAGCATGCCATGTTTCAAGCTACTGGCACTGTTGGTCCAGATTATAGGGGGCCTTCCTATAATGATTTGAGAGGGAGACTCCTTGATGAGGAGAAGGTTGTTGCACCTGGAGATAAGATGAGCTTAGACAGTCATGGGAGGCCACCGGTTGCAGTGTTATGTCAGATGGATGGACTGATGGGAAGGGCAGATCCATTATCAATTTCTTGGTCAATTGTCCCAGGGGGATA
>LPNX010109637.1:275904-331028 GCA_001517045.1 Pseudotsuga menziesii | reverse complement strand
GCTCGAATGGTGCAATTTGATTTGACTTTTTGGGCAGGATTGGAGGAGGTATGTGCCATCAGTGAACCTTTGGTAAAGGTTCTTTGTTTGGTTGATGGTGAAAAGCCCGCAACGGGCTACTTGTATGAGGCCATGGATAGGGCCAAGGAAGCTATCCATCACTACTATGAGGACAAGGGGGAGGTGGGACTCACAAGAAACGCTGAACTATGGAGTGTGATTGATGAACGATGGAATAATACTCTCCAACGTCCCATTCATGCAGCAGGGCGCTACCTCAACCCTGCTTTCTCTTATGCACGTGGCTTTCAGTTTGATGTTGAGGTCATGGATGGCTTTCTCCAGTGTGTTCAGAGGATGGTGTTAACTCCCTCTGAGCGCGCAGAGATTTCTCGACAGATGGAGATCTATAGGATGTCAGGTGGCACTTTTGGCTATGACATGGTTGTCCAGGATAGAACCACAAGGATGCCAGGTACAATTTGTTTAAAACTTTCAAATTTTGATCTCTTAGATTCTTAATTAATTACCCTTTCATTTCTATGTTTTTTACTTGGTAAATATTTAATACATTGTAATTTGTAATTTGAATTTTGTCTTACTGTTTACCTTCCTTGTTTTCTTTGTAGATGTGTGGTGTACTAACTATGGTCGCAAAGTCCCAGAGTTGCAAAAACTTGCCATTAGAGTGCTAAGTCAAAGTTGCAACTCATCAGGGTGTGAGCGCAATTGGAGTGTCTTTGAGAAAATACACTCCAAGAAGCGCAGAAGGTTAGAATTTTCAATTTAGAAATGTTAAAGTTTAAACTTAAATTTATAATCTTTGCTTCTTTATAATTTTATTAATTTTAAATATAATTTATTACAATTTTGAATTTGAATTTATCATCATTTGTCACCCCCTAAATATGGATCTCATACTAATTGCAGGTTACTTTCTCAACGCCTTAATGACATGGTCTATGTCTACTACAATCTAAGGTTGCAGGTGAAACAAATTGAGAAAGTGCCCAATTCAGATGACATTGACACTACCAGCAAATGGAGGGTGGAGACGGAGGATCCTGTGATAGATGAGGCACCTGAATGGTTGGAGGAAGAGGAGGATGATGATGCAGATCTGTCGGAGGAGGAGGGGGAAGAGGGGAATGTTGATGTTCCACTTCCAGAGGATGACTATGAGGACATTGAGGAGGAGCTTGATACTCATCTGCAGTGTCGACCAACTCCAATGCCACCACCTCCACAAAGTCATACAGTTGGGACTGGGAGGAGACAGCTCACATTCACCTCCCCCTCATCCACAATATCTACTCGAGCAGTTGGAGGTTCTAGTTCCACCCCAGGCTCATCTTGACCAATACCACCTCGACGACCACCTACTGCTTCTAGAGGAAGAGTGGTGCCCTTGACCCGTAAAAGGGGTAGATTGATTAGAGGATCATCCTCAAGGAGTCGATGACTTGATTCCTATTATTTATCATTGTACTATCATACTATGTTGGTGTTTTATGTCTAGACTCTATACACTATCTACATGCCTCATGAGTCATGATGATTCATCTCTTGAGAGACATTTATTTTGATCATTTGATGTGATTTTCTATCATTCCATCAAGAACACATTTCAGTATTTTCAGTTTATACTATATAGTCGAACTCGATATTTGATCATGATCCACCATTTGACATATTATGCATCTTATATATGAGTTGTATTTTAATATTTATGTGGAAATGTGTTTATTTGATGTTGTTGTTGCTTTAGATGTTAAAAAAATTGAAAAAAAATGTTTATTTTTGTATTTTTTAATGCAAAACGACATTTGCCGATATTTTCCGATATTTTCGCCGTTGCTGCCGATAAGTTTCATTCCGGACCCTCGGCGATATATTCGCCGACACGATATATGTAATTTTGGTTCCTACACATACTTGGGAGTGCAATTTTCAAGACCCCACTTCAGTTTGTGACATGCCCTTTAGCCTTGGGTCAACAAGGATTATGGATCCTTAGCTATCCTTGAGAGACAGTGCTTCTGACATCACTTTCAGGACATCTCATCCAAGATGGCCATAGCCCTCCAGGACGTACTCATCTAGTCCATTACTGATAAATAGGGGATTGACTGAGGAGTAATGATACATGGAGCTAAGCATACATTAATACAACATTATTTGATCATCAGTAAATTGTAGAAGGCCATCAACAAGCATGCAAAGCATGCAGGCCTTATTTCATCTTGCATAAATCAATGAGCAATTAGAATTGCATGCATGCAAAAGTAAAGTCATGCAAACCTTAAAAGTTACATGCAAACCCTAAAAGCTATATAAGAAGATAAGTCGAACCAAAAAGGGGGGATTATTATTATTCATCCTTTTGGAGACAGGTTTGAGAGCTCGGTGAGCTACTTAGGGTTTAAGGCGGCTTGCCTTGACCTAATTGGATTTGGTGGCGAAATCTATCCACCCTAGCCAATCACCTGGATAGATCATCCAGATCTATCAATTGTGCATAATTGCTAACTTCTAAGGAATTGTTGATTGTTAAGCAGAAATCGAAATTGTTTGAGTTTCTACGGCAGAAATCAAGTTATTGGCAACTAGACGAATTACCAATCTTGTGGACTGTCATTGAAAGATTGTTTCTTAAGGAGGAGCATTATCTTATTTTAGAAGCCTGAGTATAATAAAGGGAATGCATTCATGAAGGTAGACCTGCCATAATCGTGGGCCAAGACTGAGATTTGAGGCAGCAATCCATCTTATAAAGAAGGTGTGATCATTACAGCAGAGTTCCAGTTACAATGACAAGCTTGGATTTGTATCCACAGGCAGCGAATCTTTGGATCTTCACTGATAGGGAAGCTCAATATTAGACACAAATCAGGGATAAATAAAGGAGAGCAGCGATATTCCTACAGAAGCAACACTCCACTACGGAGGGTTGAGAGATCGCTTGAGAAGGTGCACATGATTTGTGGAAGGCGTTAACATCTTGGGCAGCCATTCATTAATTAGAGAAATCAGCGAATTACCTCTTGTGTTGAGATCTGGACAAAGGGGGTCACAATTCTTAAGATTAAAGCAGGGATCTTTTGGTGAAGGTGTGATCTACAGTATTCCTTTTATCCTTGGACACAGCAGCTTGGAGGGGACACATTCTTATTGCTGGGTTGTCATTCTCCAGTCTAGAGCTGAGACTAAAGTCGTATGAATGAGGAGACAACGTGATCAGTACACTTGAATTCAGATTCTTATTGTGGCACATTGCTTGCATTTACAACCCAATCCATACAATTTTGAAGGGTCAAATCAGCTACTACAGTCAGCTACTATTCATTCCCTTTGCTACTCAAGTCATATGGACGTCATTCTCAGGCTACATGCTTCCTAGTTGGACATTTTCTCATACAACATACTCTCCCTATTTTGTACACACAGATCTGATTATATAAAGCAGCTGCTACAGCCTTCAACAAGCCACTGTCATTTCTATTTAAGGTCAGAAATACTGTGTCTCTGATATGTGGTTATCATTGATTAATTTGGAGTATATTTTATTATCAGTTCTACACATTCCACTGAGATTTATGACATCTCCGAGGTCTGATTGCATGGGTTAATTTGAAGTACATCCAATATTAGAATTGAATAAACAGTTTGGTACAGTCTATTGGGATTCTCAACCTTGTTATCATGGTAATTATGATTTGGTATTAATTGAATGTGGCATGCAAACAACATTGAATGATAAATACTCACACAAATATTGCCAACAACCACAAGTCAAGTCAAATATCAGCTATGAAACACATGCAGTAGTCAGAATCCCCTGCTTGGTATCTTACAGTCTTGACCTCTACTCTCCCTTGAAGACTACTTAACCATCAATTGAGAGGCTTCCCAACTCCATGCCCAAATTTTGATTTCCATTTAACGCACTTGGTCTAATCAATTGGTGTTTATTCCAGCTTTCTTCCATTCTGATATTTACTACTAAATCTCTGTTTTCAAGTACATGAGCACCCTAAGAACCTAATTGGGAAGCAAATCGCTCGCCCTTCCTTGAGAACCTTTTAAGACTATATTAACAAGGAACTTAACACATAATCACTCAAGATCCTACTAATATTCAGATTTTAACTCATTGATCTAGTGGTTGCTTGCATTCTTGGGAAATTTTATCATTCGGTTAGCTAAGTACCTAGCTAGTAGGTGATTTGTACTTTCATATTCAGCCATACTTCTCTTTTAGCTTGCTGTTCTGCTCATACAAATTGTAGATCTGAAATTGCAGCAATCATTAATGTGCTGAATGATCTAATGAGCTTTAATCTCGCATTGTGTATTTGGGAATTTTCCATTGCTATGTTCTATGCTCAAGTACATGTTTACCAAGGTTACAAAAACCGAACCGGTGGTCGAACCAGTCGACCCTGAAAACCGGGAACCGGACCAAAACCGGGAAAAAAACCGGATCACAAAACCGGTCCACCAAAATACAAAAACTTCTTAAATTTTAAAAAGTTATATATATATTCATGTGCAACCATGTGAATCCAAACCATTATACATAAATTTGCAAAAAGTGCTCTTGGTATGTGCCATACTAAGCATATTTCACTAGAACCTTCCCCATTCAACCAATTTTTAAATTAAAAAAAAAATTAAAAATACCCTGTTTAGTGTTGTTGTACAGTTATGTAAGGAACTGGTCAAAACCGGAACCGACCAAAACCAGTCAAAACCGGTTTGACCTGGTGAGGCCCCAAAACCGGTCGAACCGGCCGGTTTTACCGGTTCTGGTCCGGTTTTTGTAACTAATTGCTGGAAACTTAATAAATTCAACAGTAAAATTTTGCTATGCTTGTGAAGAAAGCTTTGACCTTCGGCAAACTTATCTATGCTCGGGAACAACCTATCCTCTCACAAGGATAGAACCCCAAGGTGATTCCCTTCTAAGATCAACTCGGTGCTTGTTTAATTTCACATAAATCTTATTGGTTGATCTTCCATAACAAAAAAAAATTGTGGTTCAAGTACATTTATACCTTATTGGCAATACGCACTTCCTAAAATACATGATATATGTTAATGTCAATTATGCTTGAAAGTTATTTTCATATGTTATGGTTATTTAATTTAATGATATGTTGTTTAATTAATCACGTAGCTCCATATTGTCTATATTTGGGAACATTTATCAGTGGGTAGAAGACGTGTTCCGGCATCTATAAATAACAAGGATAAGTTGTTAGGCTTGTAAATATGCGTTTGGGGGATACCATATTAAGTTTTAACTATGAATAGAGTAGGTTCTTAACTGCATGTTGTGCCATTTATTGGCGCAATATTGGCCACCATTATAATTCCTTTTAATACGCCCTTCAAGTAGTATTTCATAAGACATAACTTGTGGAACAGAGAAACTTTGGTTCTTACGGGAAAATCCAATGTAAATAAAATAAATAATCCATGTATAGATAGTAAAATATATTTGATAAGATAAGTGATGATATTACATTTACAATGATGGGTCTAATATAATCCCATCGTTCCCTTACTAAGAGGTATGTCTCTTTTAATTGATTAATTACTCATTAGCATTAATATTAATGATATATATATATATATATATATATATATATATATATTATGTTATATTTATATTTTTTTATATAACATTGCCTTCCCCTTAAAGAAGCTTTGTCCTCAAAAGCTTAGAGAAGACAAGGCTTACATCTGTTTTTTTCTTGAACTGTCATCTCTAGATTCTTTCTTTTAGTATTTGCGACACCTGATGAAATGAGACGATACGAGTTACAAATTCCAAAGAAAAAATGTCGCATCGTTGCTGATGTGTTGCATCCGAGATCTATTTTCATCAGAGCTATTTGATGGCTTTGTGGGGTGGTTCTTCTCGTTTGTTGCTTAGTATGCTGATCTGATGTTCTTGTTTGTCTGATTACATAATCCTTCTGTGTATGTTCATTTTGATCATGTCATTAGTCAAAATGACGTTTATAATTGGGGTGTTGATAAGGAGTTTTTGTTTTTTGTTTTTCTACTGGATTGACTTCCTTTTAAATTGTGACGAAGACTGAATTTGTGTTTATTTCTTCTTCTTCAACTTGAATTTGTTTTCCGAAAAGTCTAGATGCTTCCTTCTAGATTTGTGCTACTTTGTTCTCCAGTAGATTTTATTACTCTGAATCTTCTCGAATCTGTCATCTTGAGACTTTTTGTCCTCTTTTCACTTCTCGATTTGTTCCTCTAGTTCTTGATTAACCTTCTTTAGGGCGGAATTTTCTTCATCTTTTTCCAGTGATTTTTGCAGGAGAGCTTGAATCTTCTCTTGTAACTTTTGACTGCATTGAACTTTATCCTTTACCTTCTTGATTCAGCAATTTCTGATTATGATCTCTTAGACGAGAGATCTCTTCATCTCGTTCTTGTATGTCCTTATCGAATTTATTTCTCGCAATTTCAAATTCCTTACTTTGTTTGGTGGACTCTCGAATACGATCTTTCAATTTGATATTTATTAAATCATTAAAATACTTCTCCTTGTCATTTTCAAATTGTAATTTTTTATTGTTTTCTTTGTAGTAACCTAATTCGCTTTCCAGTTACTGAGATTGCAACTGTGAGTTACCTTAATCGTCTTTCATAATAAAATAATCGTCTTTCATAATAAAATATTTACCACATATTGGGCAAGAGCGATTTCCTTCTTAAAAACTGTCGGATATTGGAATTCCATTTCGCAATAGGTACACTTAGTCCAAAATTTAGATCTATATTTGGAATCCATACTTTCTTCAATATATATACAAGGCTTCAATATCTTCCAAGACTTGCTCTTTTTTTTTTACCAATATCTTCTTTGACTAGTTTTTGTTTTTTATTAATATCTTTTTTCTTTTTCTTTTTTAAATTAATAATTGTAAAACAATTATTAAATAATAATATAATTATTATTACTATTATTTGTAATAATAATAAATAATATTTTAGGCTTTTAAATAATAAGTAGTATTTTAATAATACTATTATTATATATAAATTTTATTTTAATAAAAAAGTATTAATAGAATATTTATATTTAATGTTTTAACTTTGTTAAAATCTTACGAGCAGGTGGATGGCGGTTGTGACTGGTAGCCGTGGGGAGGGAGCGTTGGCAACGGTGGGAGCGTGGAAGCGAATGGGGACTGAAATGCCAGGGCGAGAATGAAGGTAGGAGGGGAGTTGAAGGGGAATGCAGAATGGATGGGCGGATGAAATTGGAGTGATGAGGATTGGCTACAGCGTGGGGCCAATGGCAAGGGAAGCGAGTCGTAGAGGTGGGAAGTAGTGTGGAAGGGAGAATGGGCAAGGAGTGCAGCGAATGTCAATGGGAGTAAGGATGGAGGTCAGCACAGGAAGGGACGAGGAGGAGAACGGATGCGGGAGGTGAGGAAAGTGGTGGACGTGGTATGCAGAGGAGGAGCCGAGGGACGGAACTGCTGGTGCGAAGGGAGAGTGAAAACAGGAGCAGAGAAGGAAAACGCACGAACGCAAGCGGAAGCTGGACGTAGGCGGAACTGGACAAGGCACGGAAAAGTGGAAGGAGGGAAGGTTGTGCGGGGATGAGCAGGTGAAGATGGAGGGATGAGGGTTGCGAGGGAAAGGGGACAGGAGGTGTACAGGAAGGAAGTCTGCAGAAAAGAAGGGTGTGGGAAGAGTGTGTACAGGGCGAACAGTGTCGCGGGGAAAAGCAGCGGAGGAATGGAGAGCGTGGGAGGAGAGGAATGGGCGACGATGAGCAGGAAGAGTTGCAGCGTGAATATTTTTGGTGCGCTTGAAACAGCAACGGAGGGTGGTAAAGGACCTTGACTTTGATTTCAATGAAACCCTGGAACTGATTAGACAGAATCTGATAAGGGGTGTGGCTAATAGTCGGGATCAGAATTCGCTCTGATATCACTGGAAAATTACTGAAACAGGGAAATTTATTTCTGATATCACTGGAACAGAGAAACTTTATTAACTTTATTTCTTACGGGAAAACCCAATGTAAATAAAATAAATAATCTATGTATGGATAATAAAATATATTTGATAAGATAAGTGATGATATTACATTTACAATGATGGGTCTTATATAATCCCATCCTGCCCTTCTTATTAACTTTATTTCTTACGGGAAAACCCAATGTAAATAAAATAAATAATCTATGTATGGATAATAAAATATATTTGATAAGATAAGTGATGATATTACATTTACAATGATGGGTCTTATATAATCCCATCCTGCCCTTTCTAAGAGGCATGTCTCTTTTAATTAATTAATTAATCATTAACATTAATATATATATATATTATGTTATATTTTTATTTTTTAAATAACAGCTTGAACACTGATTTACTTTCATGTACCTTGAGTATATCGGAAGTCCCCTTCGATATCTTGAAACCATCCTTCGTTTGTCTTGTTATTGTAGTACACCAAAAACAACATTCGGGAAGATTAATCTTCATGTACCTTAAAGGTATATCGAAGAGCTACAATGGCTTGACACTCCTTGATTGACTTGGGCCATTTCGTTTTGAGGATTGGTATTCATGAATAAATGTGGTCTAAATAAATGAGCTATGATTAAACGTAAAAATGTATCGTGTCATTTTATTTTCATGGTAACTTGTAATATTTCTATCATTGGTGTCGCCTTGAATTGTTCATTGGATAAATCGGAGTGGTATCTAAACTTTAATATTCCAAGCATCTTAACCACTTATAGCCTACAGTGTGTCTTATATTCAACCCCTTAACCTAGCTAGGACATACCCTTCATTGCAAAAAAGCAACTAAATAATTACTTGAGTTAACTAACAATTGTTGGTTGATATCAAGGAAAATCCGATTAGGGTCTTTCCCTTGGATAGTCTAGGTCTACTTGCCAGTAGGTCTAGGAATCCTAAAAGAGGGGTTCCCCTTCAGTAGCGACACGTTGGGAGGCAAAACCTATAGTTGTGTAGGGTTAGTGGTTGATTTTACTTGCTAATCAGGATGTCGCTAGGTTGTGCATAAACATTTTTTGCATCATTGTCACAGAAACAAGGAGTTCCCAGTTAAATCTCACAACAAACCTTCCATCCTTAGCCAAAAATATTGTGTTCGACAAATAGTTTTGGCGGTGTTGCCAAGGAAGCAAGGAGTTCCCAATTGAAACATACCTTCCATCCTAAGCCAAAAATATTGTCTTCAACAACATTTTTGGTGTCGTTGTCGAGAAAGGAAGCAATTCCTCGATTGTTTTCAACGATTTCCCTTTTGGTGTAGTAGTTTGATAACTGTCCACCTGGGAACTCCAATAGGTGACACCACTGGTTTTGAGTATTCTTTGGATTACATCATGGACCCATACCTCCGAAAGTTTAATCGTTCCAGAAGCTTTTCTCAACTACAAACCAGTCCTAATGAATTTTACACTCTTATTGAAGATGAATTAGAAGAGTTCAAAAATCACCACAAAGATCTAAGCCAAGAAACTCTTGAGTTAATTTTCAAATCTAAGAAGTCTCGGGAACTTCTTCATAAATTGGACATAACCTATGAATCTATGCTTATTTTAAATCAATTTAAGTTTCCTCACAATGGCAGTTTGTAACAATTTTTGGGGCAGTTTTTTGTAACATGTTGATCGCGATATATTCAAAATTGTCGTAAATGTCGCGATTTTTTATTGGTGATATATCACCAAGGGGAATGACAAGCAATATATCGCAATATGGGCGATATATCGCCGATATATGTAACTATGGTTATTTCATTCTCGGATTTATTTAAGTCATGTGAAGACTTAAAATATGTCTAGACTCTTAATGCCATTTCCAAACAACTATGGGTGGAATTTTGTGATTTTATCTCTATAATAAACATAGAAAGTGGAAGGTTAGGATTTTGATTACATTTTTAGGAACATAAACCTCATTTTTCAGATGATGGAATAATTTAGGTCCTATATGCTTTGACATTACTCCACTCCCAGTACTTCATCATTAGACATGACTTAATATGAGGCCAACAGAATGTTAGTTTCAGAAGACCCCTTTACTTTGAATTTAGACAGAAATATAAAAGAGCATTTAATTCTTGAATAGATTCTTAATACTTACGCTTCTTCCAGGTCAATAACTTTAATAGCAACCTCCTTGTTTAGCTCCTTATCAACCCTGCAGAATAGGTAGCCTAATCAGAGACATTGAACAACGTGATGAACAACACCTAAACAGATGCTTCAAATGTAAATGTAAACAAGTTTCCTTTAAAAAGATAAGTGTTTGAACCAAAAAGAGCCAATCAAAACTATAACACATGGTTTTAACTTTTAACAATACCAAAGTCAACAGTGGTAGACAATCAATTTTAGAATTTGCATCATAGTGATTCAATGGATAAAAAACAACTGCATTCTGTGTGCATTTATCCTTTATCTTCAAAAAATGGAATCAAAGTGTGATTATACTTATGTTCAATTTTAGATGCTATGTCCATGCGATATGTAGCGTGTACAGTAGATTGCTGTTGAACTTGAAAACTAGAGACTAGAATTTTAAAAGGCTATCAACCTTTGAAATCCAAAGCATCAAGACAAAAGTAATTAACTAGTTCAGACATGCCATATGAATGCAATTTAAATTACGGACCATGGCAGGTCATCCAAATTACAGGCATAGCAAAAGGACTTCACCTCTATACATGAGTGATATAAATGAAGTACAAAAGGATCAAGTGCATAAAGGAGACTCTAGTTTTATTTTGAATTAATGCTTCATGTGTATCCCACCAACTCAGCCAAGTTATAATTCAGGGCTCTATGCCTGCCAGGGTTTGAACCTGGGACATTAACACAGTGACACCTCGTCTCAAGTTTCAACCACTAGACCATAGCCTGACTGACAAGTATGTGTACTTGGAGCCTATTGCCATTCTTTACTGGGACATGCCCTTCCAGAAGTTGAAGCTCTGCCTATTGTTCATATTGTTTTCTTTATACACTGTACTGTCATGTCATTGTCCAGACTCTGGAATTCACAAATTTGGAATTCGACTGGTCGCAGGAGCAATTCCTTCATGTCAAGGAAGGCCCTTCAGTGTTATTTCTGCATCAAATTGATGTTTAACTTTCTGTTGGCTTGTACCTGAATATTTTAAAGAATGTTTAGCATTACGAATTTCATGGTATTTACTGAAGGATCAAACTGGTCATTACTGTTACACCACAAGAATTTAGGATATGTAGTTCAGAACTCTGAATGTCATGTATTGTCAAAAATCAACCTCAAATAAAGCACACAATGAGACACAAGAACATGCCAGTGGAATGTAGCAGTGGAAGATAATAAAGTACATGGAAAATAAAGCAATCATATATAGACTCGAGAGTAGACATGAAATCTGTCAATTGAGTCTATCTCCGGTAGTTGAGAGGAAAATTTGTTATCCTCTCCACATGGGTTCAAATCCCACTTGTGACATGTTCGTTCTTCGTGAGCCAATTGTTGATCAAGGCTCTTCATGAGCCATGAAGAATATCTCACCCTTGCTTATGGGCTGGAGGTTGGCGCTTGGTTACATGTAAAAAAAGTGTAAAAGTAAAACAATTAAGTACTATACATATACTGTAAGCATCTCCCTCAAGGTCCTTCCAAGAAAAAAGCCACAATTACAAAAAGGAAAGGCATGAATGATTTGTAATTCAATGAACTCTTAAATTCATTAGACCAAATCTAGTTTCAATCATAGAAGGAATGTCTAGTGCCAGTTCTTAATAACTATAAACTTCTGACACATTTATAATGAGAGTAACGAAGTGTTATGTCTTGAATAGATGAACTTATCAGCATCTCATAGTTACCCTCCTCATAAAAGGGCCCTTCCAAGATGTTATGGGCCTGCTTGAGGACAAATCCTATTTATGGTATACGCTGATATCACAAAATAATCCTTGCACTTGATTTACTCCCTGAGGGAAATCCACAACAAGATGATGGATTAGAATCAGATGATTCTGAAAAGAACATACATTTTAATGCAGCAGGGTCAACTATAGATTTTTCACAAGTTTTCAGCCACCGGTTTTAAGTAAAAATTATATCTCTGTTTATGACATTCTCAGAAAAATAAAGTGCTGGAAATAAACAAAAATTTTCAGACTTGAAACACTGCAGTAACTAATCTTTTTCAGTGACAGTAAATAAAATATCAGCACGCCATTCAACACACAGAATACTAGTATTTTTGGCCAATGGCCCTGGAAAAACCAACTAGGGAAAACCAGTTAGAGAGAGAGATTTTATTATAGGGAAATTTACAGCAAAACTCGGAAATTTTTAGACCAACTTATCTCAACCCGGAAGAAAAAATTTCTGCTTTGTTTTCCGTGCCAAACAGAAGAAAAAAAATCATACTCAGATTGTTTTTTCTTCTGTTTTCTGCCTCGATTTCCATGCCGCTGTACACTGTATGGACTGACCATACGGAGTGTACCGTACGGACTGACTGTACGGACCTCGAAATCCATGCCCAGGAAAAAAATTCTCGAAAATCGTGCCCAGAAATCTGCCCCGAAAAACATGCCAGCTGCTTTGAAAATCGTACCGTACGGACTGTACGGACCAGCAATAAATGCTGCTGTCCTCTCCTCGATTTTCGTGCCCTCTTTGCTGCTTTCCTCTCCCCAATTTGCGTGCTGCAAATTTTTCCTTTCTATCTCAGAAAATGAAACTTCTCTTTTCACTTCAATCTGCAAAAGTGAGGAAAATGACCTTCCCTTGCCTTTTTGAGAGAACCCTAGGGTTCATCTAATCTAACGGTGGAGATTAGATTAGATCGGTGGATGAGATTAAATGCTCACATTTATTTCTCATAAATATTAATTTCACTCACCCACTTAAATTTATCCAAAAAGTGACTCTACTTTCTAAAGTCAAATTAAATGCTCCACTTAAGTCATTTAATGCAAGGGTCACTTTATTTCCCCCTTCTAAGTGACTAAGGCTAAAGTCACTTAGGGGAACACTTCCCTAGGTACAAAACTAACATCAACAAGATGATGCTTCATTGGTATCAGTTCTCAGTATACCCAACATAACAAAGTTTATTGATGAAGTACATTAAAGAGAGATTCATGTTTAACAGCTTAATATAGGTGCACAACTATTAGTTGATGAAGTACATTATAGAGAGGATTCATGTTTAAGAGCTTAATATAGGTGCACCGCCTTTCTTTATAGCATGATATTTTGTAATCTTCCCAGAAGTATGTACAGGTTCTAAAGCTTGTAGAAATTTCATGTCTTGGAAGGAAATTCTTATCACATATCACAGGTAAAAAAAAAATATCGCACCCTATTCTTGCGAGATTCTAGACCATTTCTTCATTTTTCGTGAGAGTTTGAATCTGGTTCTGAGCTCATAATGAACATAAGATGCCATTCACACAAGCAACTCAAAATACAAAATAAACAACTAACAAAACAAATATGAAAAACACAGAAAATTCTTGTCTGTACAAAATATCCCAGAAAAGAATGAATTTTTTGTTTAATTATCTGGCATTGCCATAAATAATAAATAAATAGTCAATAACAAAACCAGTGTGTTCATCACTGCAAAATCCAGGTACCTTCCAACCTATGCCTACACCAAGAACCCTCTGATTTGATGTGGGAAGAGTTATATGCAGCGCTTATGTCTATGAAGAATGGAAAATCCCCTGAACTTGACAATTTGCATTGTGAGATTTATAAGTCCATGTGGGGCTGCATTGGGGAGGACTTCTATTGTCTGGCTACCAAAGTTTTATCCTCTGATTGCTTGTGAAAGACTCTTAATCAAGGGTTGATTAAGATGATTCCCAAGAATGGAGCGTGAGACTCCATTGGCAGCTGGTGGCCCATCACCCTTCTTTTGGTAGCTTATAAGATCATGGCCAAGGCTTTGGCTTTTAGGGTGTGGGCGGTGGCCAGGTATTTGGTTCGACAGGCTGCACTGGATTTGTTCCGGAGAGGTTCATTCTTGATACAGCAGTCTCAACTTGGGAAGCTATCGAGTGGGCCAAAGAGACAGGGCGGCAGTGTATGATGTTAAAGATTAGTTTTGACAAAGCTTATGATCAGGTGGATTGAGCCTTCATTTCAGAGATGCTGACTTGCTTGGGGTTTGGCTCCCGCTATGTGGGCATGGTGAAAACTTTGCTCTGCAACACCTCAACTTTTGTGTCTGTCAACAAGGCATTGTGCCCCTCAATCGCCTTATATCATCCCATTAGACAAGGGCGCCCATTGGTGCCTTATTTGTGTGTACTGACTGCTAATGCATCTAATGCATTGGGGTACCTGCTGGAGGTGGCTCAGATTGCTAGACAAAACAGAGGAGTTGCACTTCCAGATGGATCAGAGAAGGTCAACAACTATTTCGTGGATGACTCTCTTTTATCGATGGGAATTGACCAGAGTTATGTTGACGAGGCCCTTTCTTGTTTGGACACCTTTTACAAATATTCTGGTGCCACTGTCAACCCTCATAAAACTGACTTTTGCTTCATTGGGGTGGATTCCCCTCTGGCATGGATTTCAGCTTCTAGGTCGTATATCCACCCAAGGGTGATTGTGAGATATCTTGGTATTCTGTTTGGTACAACTGTATCATCATTGGCTACGTGGAATTGGTGCCTTCAAAGACTGCAGAGTAAACTTCATGTTTGTGTGGCATAAGGATCTACCCTTCGCATGGAAGCTGATGGTTGTGCGTCATATTCTTCAAGCATCAGATATCTTATTATCTACTATTAGTCTTGTTGGTTCCCCAGCAAAGTTCAATTCGGACGGCTTGAGCAGATTCTACGTTCATACCTCTGGTCTAAATATGGAGGTGTTAGAGGTTTTCCCTTAGTCACTTGGGATGTTTGCACAATGCCCAAGGAGGAGTGCGATAGGGTTTTGATCTATGTTGTGAGAAATGTTTTTCAAACCCCCGTACTAGTACCCAAAACCCCACGAAACGCCGAAATGGTTACGAAACTTGCTTGAAACGCTGTTGGTCGTACCTGAAACGCCGCCGACCATACCCTACGACATTTCGTACTCACGAAACACTGTTGGCCGTACCGTACGGCGTTTCACGAGTACAAAATGTTGTAGGGTATGGCTGGTGGTGTTTCAGGCAAGTTTAGTACTGTACGGCTGCATTTCGCGATTTTTTCTTTTGTTTGTGTGGGCCCATACACGCAGGAAAGAGGGTCGCAGGTCCCTAATTTTGGCCCAAAACATGTTAATTTTTTTATATTTTACTAAACCTATCAATTTTAATTAGAAATAACTTAAAGTATTTTTATTACAAAAAAGAAACATCTAGAAGAAACTAGAAAAAGTACCTGCTTATTTCCTATAAGAAGAAGTCATGTTCACTCATTCTTCACACAGTCTTTTGCAAGAGGCACTTCCTACAGCAGTAGCAAGCATTTAAGTATTGGTTTGGAGCCTTCCAATCAAGCTTTGGTCAATTTCCAGCTAGAAGACAGTTGTGGGCAGCAAGAAGGAAGGCGTGGGCATTCCATTATTTCATGAGCATTCCTGTTGGATTTTCGGAGATTTTTTTCACTGTTCTATATTTTTTTCATCATTCATGCATTTTGTAAGTGTGCGCAGATTTTTTAACTGTTTTTGGCATTTGCAGGCAGCAACATCTATGGCTTCTCAAACTGGCATTTCCTCTGCTCCTACAGCTCCTCAACCAACAAGGAAGCAAGAATACTATCCTCTTTGGAGGCATGTTACCAAGCTCAAGCAAATGGGTGGTGGTGGGGGTTCATGGGAATGGAGGTGCAATTTATGTAAGAATGAGAAGACCTTCAAGGGCTCTTACACAAGAGTCAAGGCACATATTTTGCATGAAGGAGTGAAGGGTGTTGAATATTTAAATGGGCCTCATAAAGATTGGAATGTGGATGCAGAATGCCCAGACTTGAAGCTCTCTCTTCCTGCCCTTGATGTTGGTGATGATGCAACAGCCAATGGAAGTGGAATTGCCTCTTCTTGCCGTCCTTTATCTAGCTCTGCTGAACAAGCATCTTGTTCTATTTTTGATGATGAGAATGAGGATCGGTATGACATGTATTAGGAATCTATGTATTTGCAGTTCTCTTTAGCTCATGTTTTATTTCAGTTTCAACACATATAGCCTCATTTAAAAAGGCTGATTTTAAATGTATAGCCCCATTTATAAAGTCTGATTTTGGATGTATAGCCTCATCTATAAAGGCTAATTTTGGATTTTGTTGCTTGCATCAAGTAATCAATGATTATCAACATGGCTTTCCTTCTAAAATGCCATTTATGTGTGTGTTACCAACTATTTTGTACAATAGTTGAACTTTCTATTGACCCGCTAGTTATTGAACATGATGCATGTTCGTTTCCAGAGTTCAGAAGTTCAATTTGTTCAGGACTTAGCCAGTTTTGGCTAGCCTTTTATGTTTTTTGTCGAAATCACCATACCCCATGGGGTTTGTAATAAAGTGTGCTAGTAGGGGGGTCTTGAGTGGCTCGGTTCCCTTAGACTTAACAATCAAATAAGGTATTCCAAGGCGTTTTTTCCCTTGCCGATTATTCTTTGCCTTTAGCCGAGTAACAATCGATGAGTTTTTCTCCTGCTACCTCCAAAGCTGGAATGCCCGAATTTGGCGGTTAGGCCTTGGGGGGTTATTAGAGTCCAACTGTAAAATATGAACCTACTAGACACTATTGGTATGTGTTATGGTCATTTCCTAGGTCCCGAGGTGTGTTAAAACATTGTCCGAAAAAAATTTAGCGGACGTCCTCGAGTTTTTATTTTTTATTTTTTAAATAATTAAATTTTTCAATTAATTAAGCCACTTTTCATATGGTTTAATTGAAAATTTTCAAAATGTAATAATTAAGTGGTTTGGGGGTGGATTTTGGAAAATGAGTCATTGTTTTCTAAGCCAAAACACTCATTTAACTCCTAGACCCACTTATCCTGAGTTTTTGATGATTATTTTGCACTTAATTAAATATTTTCTCAAAATTAATAAATGAAGAATATTTCATTAAAATAATTAGAAAAATATTAAATGGAGATAAATCAAAAACTCTCCAAAATAAACCAAATTGAATAAAGTAAAGAGCTAAATGACATCGCAAAGAGCATCTGGAAAGATTCCAATCACCACCCAACTGATCTAAGTCAGTATCGGAGCACTACAGCTAACTCCTCCTTGGGATTTGCACCTCCTAACCTAGCATGGGCAAATTCCCTCTTGTGGCATGTTTTTAGTGGTAGGTTGATGAAAACAATGAAGAGGGTGGGTGCCTTGCCTAGGTGGAGGCCACCTCACCCCCAATCACAACCACCCAGCTCCAGTTCTCTTCAGTTCAATGCAGTCTGACTCCAGCTACTTGGTGGTTGCACCCTCCCTCATGCAATTCGCTAGGGTTGCTTAAGCTCTCTTCCTTTTGTATAAATAAAGGGTCTCTCCTCACTCTTTAGGGTGGATAATTTTTGCAGAAAACCTCTGGTGAAACTTTGTGTAATGTTCGTTGCTTCCATACAACCAATGGAATAAAGAAAGGCTTTGGAGGCTCATGTGGTGTAGTTTTTTGGATGCATGTGCTTGATGGATGATGTGATATAATTTTAATTTCTCTCTTGCTTTGTCAATTTGGGGTTGTTAATTTATGCTTTAGAAGGCTTTATAAGCACATAAGAGTAGATATTTGTAGTTTCAATTTATCTATTAACTAATTCACTCTTGGAGATCTAAAAGACCATTGTTTTATTCAATTGTATTTCATGCTGCTTTTGATTTCAATTTGTGAATGGTACATGATCTAATCCCCCTTTTGGCAAGTGTATATGTTTTTTGTTTGGAGGTCACACCATCCTACCAAGTAAAAGGTTGAGCTAAGTTGCATCTCCTTTTCTTGGAGCCAAGTTCAAGGTTCAATAGTTAGTTATTTGCTATGTGAGATTCAAGTTTGTTTCAAAGATCCAAAGGTTTAAGCGGTTCTATCTTCTTTTATTCATTTTTGAAGTAATTTTTTAAATCCTTAAAATTGCGTAAGGAAGGATTGGTTTTCAAGTACTATTTTTCTCCAAACCTTCTTCCTCTTGTTTGCTGCCTTCTTCCTCTCTTTTCACTGTTTGCTGCCCTCTTTTTGCAGCCCTCTTTCACCTCTTTGGCAACCTTCTTGTTTGCCTTTTTCTTCTCTCAATTCATGGTTTCTTCCTTTGTTTGATTTCTTCTCTTTCATCTTAGAAACTTAGTTTCTTTTAAAAGCTTAGTTTTAAAATCTCTATTTGCTATTTTGTTTACTTTTTATTTTTTAACAAGTTAGTGTTCAAAGCTCTTATTTCCAGGAAAATCAAAAAAGCCCAAAGGCTAGAAGCGAACAAAGAGCAAAAGCACTTCCCTCTTCTTTCATTCCCCTTTCTCACCTTGTGCTTTCAAGAAAAGATAAAAAAACGTTGTAAAAAATTAATAAAGAGCAAGTGGGATAAAAGCTCCCACACCCCACTTCCCCCATTTGGGGGAAGCCTATATCGTCCTTCGGTCCATTTCCTTTGCTTTATACCTGCATAGTAATTTCTTAGAGTAGAATAGGAAAAGTTAGTCTTGTTGCTTTTATAAAAGTTTGCTAGTATAGTTTACTTCATCGTTTTTTAAGCTTTCTTCCTTTATTTAATTGTCAAAAAAGAAAAGAATCTGAAGTCTCTTGAATCTCACTGAAAAGTGGATCAAGAGCACTCTCTATCGGAGAGGTTGTACCTTTTTTTTATCTTAGATTAGTTTTACTGCTTTTTATTAAATTATTAAAAGAAAAAGAACACAAAATCTCTTGAATCTCACCGAAAGGTGGATCAAGAGTGCTCTCTGTCGAAGAGTTTATGGTTTAGTTTGTTTCTTTTACTTTAGCAGTTTTTTCCTTTTTTTATAAATCTCTTGAATCTCGCCATAAGGCAGATCAAGAGTGCTCTCTATCAGAGGGTTGTTACAATGGCTCTTGTTCACAATTAACAAAATCGGAATAAACTTTTACTACACTGTGTATGCTCTACCTGGTTGGGATACCTAGAAACAGTTGTAGACTTCTTAATCTTCACATTCTAATCCAATTCACATTAATAAAACTCACAACCCTCGAATATTACGGAAATCCCGCGTAGCGAATCCGAGAAGTAGTGGGGAAATTCTTCAAGGAAAGCGGGAACTACTAGAAAGCGACCGTGGGGTCCAGTTAGGCTACATCCTTGTTGGTGTAGTGTTGAACACCCCCCCACGACTCCATCTAGCCCACATTTTCCCATGCGGAGCCACTCTTCGAAGAATCCAGACATATCTCCAGTACCAAAAGGTATATCTTGGAGATTCTCTTCTAGTTAATAATCAACTTCACATTTAAAATTTACAGTAAAATTTACCAAGAACACTTGCAAAACGATCTCAAGCACTCCATCTGGCACTAGTTCTATCAATTTGCTTATTATCTATCTGAAGCATTGTTTTTGTCTATTTTTCATATCATGGATGCTTTACTTTAATTGTGCAATTGTCAAATGGTTGTGTATCTTTAATTTTACTTGCAAGTATTTACTTTGTTATTTTATTGTAAGTTTATTTCCAAAAAACTCCTAAAAAAACACCCATCCACATCATACACTTAAAATATCTTTAAAACACTTGAGCCTTAGAAACTCTTTGTAGGGACTACCCCCCTTGGCTTCGTTAGGAGTTTGCCTAAACGGAAGAGTCGGGATCAGGTGACAGCACCTGACTCTTTGCTTGCCCCCAAGGCCGCACCTTTCCCTCTTGGGAAACAGCTTTTCGAAAGATTTATGCTAACAGTGTGCACATCAGCGGGCAACATTTTTTGCGTCGTTGCCGGGGACAAATCTTTTGTTCCTAGACGGCTTTTTACCTTAGTTTTTTCTTAGTTTCTACCTTGTCTTTTGAAAGATTTTTAGTTTTAACACGCCTCTGATTTTAGACTTGAATCCATTTGGCAACTCCATTTTCATTAAACACACCAAGGTATTCAACAAGAAGAAACTCTGTAGGCCTACTTAATTTCATCCTTGAACCTGAAGAGGTTTATAGGAGGAGACTAAATAGGTTAGCTTCTCGTAGAATCCTTGAAAATCTTGGATCTGAGTCTATTTCGGACATCCATAATCTTTTGTTGAGAATAATAATTGGTTGTCTGATATAATGACTGAATTATTTAGTCCCCTTGACATCACTCGGATAGCAGGTCAACCTCACAATCTACCAAATAAAGTTGTAGACAAACTGCCCATGTTCACTGGCACTGATGCCATCAATGCAAGTCTTCATCTTAAAAAATCCTACAGATGTATCAGCGCCTTTATCAATGATCCTACTCATAAACACGAAGATGTGTATATTAAACTGTTTGCTCTTTCTTTGGAAGGAGATGCTGGTGAATGGTTCAACAACTTGTCAAGCAACTCCTTTTCAACTCTTGCAACATTTAAAACTGATTTCACCAACAAGTTTGGTGAAAAGAAAGGGCCTCCACATCAGTTAGCTACTTTGACCAACATAAAAAGAAGTGAGAATGAAACAATGGATGAATTCAACAAAAAATTCACAGATCTGACAAATGCTATCCATACTTGATCCGGCGGATTATTCCTCTGTAAAGATCCAATATGGTACATGGTTCAAAGAAGCCGCGGGTGAAAAATCGGACACAAAAATACACAAATCGGAGGAGATCTCCTTCCGCGACATCGGAAGTCGGAAGCGCATCTCTGTCCGCGACATTGGACGACAAAACCACTAATTTATCCACGGAATAACTGGGAAGCAAATCTTAACGCGTCGGAGGTCGAAAGCATTTCCCTTCCGCAACGGCGGAAGCTTAACGGACATCGGAGCGATTCGGGAGCCGCAACGGCGGATAGATAAAGGATAACGCTTCCGGCAGCCACAACGGCGGAGGCCAAGACTTACGGGTTGAAAAGTCAAATCGGGAGCCTTTATCAACTGACAGTCCGCAACGGTGAAAACCAAAGTAACTAAAGCCTCCGACTCGAAAACCAGCCGACAACCGATTAAGACCGTCGGTGCTCGTTGCTTATCCTCTTCCGAAACGGCGAAGCACGATTGACTAAAACTTCCGAAAGTTCAGTTTACGTATGGTTCCGGAGGTCAGATCCTTGGCATGGCAGGATATTTCATAATGCTCACAGCTTATTCGTAACAGTTGGCAAGCTTTTCTTGGCAGTTGTGCCACAGCTGGAATAACGACGAAAGGCATATGAACAGCCTTGATGCCACATTTCATGGGATGTGAACAGTCGCATTTCTTTGAACGTTTTGGCTCCTTTGTATCGACAAAGATGAGTAATGAACGATTAGAGGAGTTTTGAAAGGGCGGCAGTGCAAGGTTTCTCGGTGATGAGAAGCTTGGAGAGAGCATTTTGTTGGGAAAAACTATCCATGTGTTGTTCCTTGTGAAGTTGACTATCCTCAGTTATAACTTGGCTGCTTTTGTCTGTTGAAGCCCAGTTTTGTAACTTTCAGAGAGGAGTCTTGAAGACTTTACTGTTAATGTTCAGTTGCTGTGATTGTAAAGAGTCGACTGTCTTCTCTGTTTTATTTGGCTTTTCTTTGCTTCTGAAGGCCAATTTGTATTATTCCAGAGAAAGGGTCTTGCAGACTTTTGTCCATACTGCTGAAAGTGATTTGCAGAGTCCAGAACCATTTGTACCATTTTAAAGCCATTAATTGGATCGGTTCCCATTGGAGAGGGACCCGAAGACGTAGCCCAGTGGAGGGGGTGAACTCCGTTATCAACTTCTGCTTGTGACTCTGTTTCTGTGTTTTCTTCCTTGTATCTGTCTATCAGTGTTGTGGTTTTCATTCCTATTCGGAGCATTTAATTTATGTTAATGTTGTTCCGTTAATTAACCTGTTGCACGCATTCTTTTACAACAAACTTTTAATGCACTAAAGTTGAGGTCCTACGGATTAATACTGACTACAAACCTACTACTCAGTCCATCTTAGTCTTCTATATTGAAGCTCTTAGTGGAGAAATGCAGTATCAACTCAGAGATAAAGACCCTACCACTCTTTTGATGGCCCAGGAAATGGCTATTAAAATGGACAAGAATATGCAATCTTCTGGTAAGTCAAACATTCGTGGATACGCAAGGGCCCTTATCCCTCCTAAGCAACAGGAGATTAGAGTTCAGGATTCCACAAACCACATGCAGGAGACTTATGACAAGAAAATGAAGGAGATGAATGATAAGATGGAGGCCTTACAAGCCACTTATGCAAATCAACTAAAAGATATGCAAAATCGGGTAATAAACATGGAAAAAGCACAAACTAGTCAAAAAAAATTCCTCCTAAGGGAAATTGGGTTAAGAAAAAAGCACCGCAAGATAAAAGGCCCCCTAATCAACTAGATCCCATCAACATGCTTGATGAAGTCATTCCCTATTGCAGAGCCTGTGAGGCCCTTCATGTATAGTACACCTGTTACATGGCCCGTCAAATCTTAGAGCATGGTCTTCCAGAATCAAGTGATAGTGAACAATATTCAAGCGAGCCTGTGTACGTCAACACAGTAGGACAACTCCATCTTGTCACCACAGAAACCTGGAGTCAAGCGAGAGAGTACAGTCAACAATTGGATAACCTCACTAAGAACTTTGCTACTAAGCCTACAAATGAACAAATCAAAGAAATGCCTGAGTTCAAAGGCATCACCTATCAGAGAAAGGATAGTGCGGGAACTTCAAAAAGTAAACAGTATCTTCCTAAGGTAATCGCTCCCCCTGATACAGATGGTGTAGGTCTTGATTTGGGAAGTTGGTGGTCAAAAGCTAAAGTGTCAGTCCTTGCAAGTGAACTAGTTAAAATTCCAGAACAAAGAGAAAAGTTGTTAAAAGCCTTATTAAACTCTCCACCTCCCAAAAAGGTAAAGTTTAAAGAACCTTTAGAAGAACCTCATCCAGCTCTAAATAATGTCCAAGAAGATCTGATTGTAATATTGCATACTATGGAATCAAGAAAATAAGATCATCCCCCTTTCTGTGTATCATTGATGATGGGTGATCTTCTTCTGCATAACTGTATGCTTGATTTAGAATCCTCCTCCAATATAATGACTAGGAAAGTTATGGAACAGTTGAACCTAAAAACAACTAGGCCTTATCGATATGTTTGTGCTATGGATTCCAGGAGGTGGATGTAGTGGAAATCATCCTGAATCATCAAGTGAGACTGGCTAAGTACCAAGATATTCACATAGCCATGGACATTCTCGTGATTGATGTGCCAAACAAATGGGGTATGTTGTTGTCCAAAAAGTGGGCTGCTACTTTGGGAGGATGGATCCAAGTGGACTGGACTTATGCTATGATACCCGCATCAAAAGATTCATGGGTAAAGTTGCGTTATGAAAAGGAGAAGAAGTACCATGTCGAAAACCCTAAGAAACCCTTGAATGAGTATGTTTACAATACTGATGATATTGGAACCTATACTTGCTACTCTACTTTTTTGGCTCCCCTTAAAGAAAAATAAAAGATGAGAAGGTAGATGAGATATGGAGGATGAACTTTGACAGTGCCCATTCCAGAGCTGGGAAGGGTGCAGGAGTGGTCATAACATCACCTAAAGGAAAATCTTCAACTTTGCTTACAGATTGAAGTTTGAGGCAACTAATAATGTAGCAGAGTATGAAGCACTTTTACTTGGTTTGGAAACAACAAAGGATATGGGTATAAAAATGCTAAGCATAAGTGGCGAATCTGATTTGATAATCCTCCAAGTTAAGAATGAATTTGCTTGTAAGTGTAAAAGGTTGAAAAAGTATAGGAATGCAGTCAGGGACACAATGGAATATTTTGATGCCTTAAACTTAACTTCAATTCGTAGGGAAGAAAACAACTTGGCAGATAAGTTGGCAATAGCAGCCTCAACTCTCCAACCCTCAGAGGAATTGTTGAACGATGAAGGTAAATTAGAGATAAATTTTAGACCATCTGTTCCAGACAACATGGAACATTGGCAGGTTTTTCAAAGTGATGAACAGATCCTGAAGTTTCTTCATAATGTCGAGGAGTTTCCCAACTTTAGTGTCAACTTTTAGGAGGAAGGTAAAGAGTATCAGGGAGAAGGTAATCAATTTTTTAATCCGATACCTCGTGGCTTTTTTGGACTTGAGCAAATTTTTGGCAGACATGATGGTAGAAAAAATAATATTGCTTCAATGAAACCTGGAGATTACATAGAAATCAATATTGGATAAGATAAAAACCCAAAATTGATCAAAATTGGAAAAGGGACATCTGAAAAAGAAAGGGATGACTTAATAAACTTGGTTAAAGAATATAGCGATGTATTCGCCTTCTCATATGATGAGCTGAAAGCATATCGGGAAGATGTGTTCCAACATACCATCCCTTTAAAAAAGGATGTCAGAGAAGTCAAAGCCTTTCACCAAAAACTAAGACAAATAAACCCCAAGTTAGCCCCTATAGTTAAAAAGGAGCTTGAAAAGATGTTAGCTGCAGGGATTATTGCACCTACAAGACATTCATCCCGGTGCTCTAACTTGGTGGTAGTAAGAAAAAAAGAATGGTAGTCTAAGGATATGTATAGATTTCACAAATCTAAACATAGCTTATCAGTGGGGGCTTGACTTTATCGGTAAATTCAAAGATAACTCTAGCAATGGTTATTGTTGGATTTTAACAGCTACTGATTATTTCACTAAGTGGGTGGAGGTTATCCCCACTAAAAAGGGTACAGATAAAGTTGTTATGGATTTCCTAGAAAGTAACATCATTACTAGATTTGGTGCTCCAGCCAAAAAAACAATTGATAATGCCAAAGCTTTTAGTTCTGCAGAGTTCACTAACTTCTGTTTCAAATATGGCATTATCCTATCCCATTCTTCCAATTATTACCCGCAGGGTAATGGTCTTGCAAAGTCCAACAATAAGAACTTAATGACTATCCTTAAGAAAACAGTTGGAAATAATAACAAGTCATGGGATGGTAAGATTAAGTATGCACTTTGGGCTGATCGAATAACTAAGAAAAGTGCAACTGGGAAAACCCCTTTTGAAACTTGTATATGGTTTGATTGTTTCACTTCCCATCTACCTTCCGTTACCTGCCATGAAGATGCTCCAGGAGTATGAAATGGAAGAAGACTCCATGCCCAACAGGATTAATCAAATCATTGAGTTAGATGAGAACTGAAGAAAGGCCCTTCACTATAGTATCAGAAATCAAGATAAGATCAAAAGAACCTTTGATAAGTCAACTAGGCCAAGATCTTTTCAAATTGGGGTTACAGTTCTTCTTTGGGATAAAAGGAGAGATAAGCCAGGAAAGCACGAAAAGTTTGACAACTTATGGTTGGGTCCATACATTATATATGATGTGGCCGGCACAAATTCAGTTCTCCTTAATACTATGGAAGGAGAAAAGTTGCTCTTACCTGTAAATGGGCAACCATTGAAAGTGTTCTTCAACAATGACATTTAATGCCCATGGTGGCATTCTAGAGCTTTTCTAAACCCTTATCTTTTCTTTTCAGTTTTTTCCTTTTTGTACCATAGTTTTGTACTATATTTTTGTATCATATCTAGTTTTCTAAATATTATGTATGTACCATAGATTTTTCCTTATTACCTTATGCATAGTTGTTGTTTCATTTTTGGCTTTTTATATATATATGGTACTCATGCACTTTAATTTCATGCAGGAACCAGAGATTTTGGGCCGCTCACACACTCCTTTTGGATGAAAATCAAACAAGTGCACATCCCGCAGTTGGAGCCAGATGTTACCAACTATTTTGTACAATAGTTGAACTTTCGATTGAGCCGCCAGTTATTGAACATGATGCATGTTCATTTTCAGAGTTCAAAAGTTCAGTTTGTTCCAGACTTAGCCAGTTTTGGCTAGCCTTTTATGTTTTTTGTCAAAATGACCATACCCCATGGGATTTGTAATAAAGTGTGCTAGTAGGAGGGTCTTGAGTGGCTCGGTTCCCTTAGACTTAACAATCAAATAAGGTATTCCAAGGAGTTTTTTCCCTTGTCAATTATTCTTTGCCTTTAGCCGAGTAATAATCGATGAGTTTTTCTCCTGCTACCTCCAAAGCTGGAATGCCCAAATTTGGCGGTTGGGCCTTGGGGGGTTATTAGAGTCCAACTGTAAAATATGAACCTACTAGACACTATTGGTATGTGTTATGGTCATTTCCTAGGTCTCAAGGTGTGTTAAAACATTGTCCCAAAAAAACTTAGCAGACATCCTTGAGTTTTTATTTTTTAAATAATTAAATTTTTCAATTAATTAAGCCATTTTTCCTATCGTTTAATTGAAACTTTTCAAAATGTAATAATTAAGTGGTTTCGGGGTGGATTTTGGCAAATCAGCGCTTGCTTTCTAAGCCAAAACACTCATTTAACCCCTAAACCCACTTATCCTAAGTTTCTGATGATTATTTTGCACTTCATTAAATATTTTCTCAAAATTAATAAATGAGGAATATTTAATTAAAGTAATCAGAAAAATATTAAATGGAGATAAATCAAAAACTCTCCAAAATAAACCAAAACCAAATTAAATAAAGTAAAGAGCTAAATGACATGACAAAGAGCATTTGGGAAGATTCCAATCACCACCCAACTGATCTGAGTCAGTATCGGAGACACTACAACTAACTCCTTCGGATTTGCGCCTCCTAACCTAGCATGGGCGAATTCCCTCTTGTCCTATCAATTTGGCACGGGTCCTATCAATTTGCTTATTATCTATCTGAAGCATTGTTTTTGTCTATTTTTCATATCATGGATGCTTTACTTTAATTGTGCAATTGTCAAATAGTTGTGTATCTTTAATTTTACTTGCAGGTATTTACTTGGTTATTTTATTGTAAGTTCTTTCCAAAAAACTCCTAAAAAAACACCCATCTGCATCATACACTTACAATATCTTTAAAACACTTGAGCCTTAGAAACTCTTTGTAGGGACTACCGCCCTTGGATTCGTTAGGAGTTTTCCTAAACAGAGGAGTCGGGAGTCGGGAGTATTCAGGCCTCCAAGTGGGTAGTGTGGTACTTGGAGGGATCAGCACCCTAGCAAGTTCTATTCCAACATCGAGTTCTCTTTACACAGCTTCTAGGCAGGGTTCGCAAGGTCTTTTCCTTATGTGACATTATCTATTCCCCTTCTTTGTTCCAAGTTGGTGGTTTCATCTTGTTTCAGAGTATTTGGGCGACCTAAAGATTGGAGGTTGGGTTGGTTCATTGGTAGTGAGAGGGTAGTCGAGTTCGGTGGGATATCGCTTCTCACTCAATCTGGAAATAAAGAGATCAAAAGGTGTGTGTGGCAGAGTTGCCATGCTTTCAGGCACGTCGATTGAATCAAAAGGTATTGTCCACTAACAGGACCTCTAGGACTCTGGGCCTACTCGTGGAAGGAGTGGAGATCACTCGCACTAGATTTTGGGCTCCTTGCCTCAAATCACCCCTCCATCATGGAGTTGTGCGCTCTTATTATGGAATCTGAGTTGTTTAAAATGAGTATTGGTATGCCTAGGCCATTCTAGCGAGATTGGTCATGGAGCTTTGGAGTTCTACTATTGTAGTAAGACTCTTGTCATCTATATTTACTTTTAGCACTTCATCAAAGTCACCCTTATAAATTCCTTCCCACAAAGGTAAGATGTCATTTTCCACCTTTAAAACCTCTTTCACAACTCATCCCCCACTAAAACATGACACATTTTAATCAACCATGTTAATTTTTCACCAATTCCATATCTGATTTATACTTTATTAATTATTCACTTCACATTTTTACACAGAGAAATTATTACTGCAGATCTGAAAATTAACAAGCATAAATACACTAGAATCTAACATATCACTCAACATAATAGACACAAGAAATCACATGCATTTCACACTTTGGATTTACCCTGGAAACCCCAATCCCTAGGGAAAACCAACAAACAACTTTTCTTATTGCAGATTTAAAACAACACTTATAGTATCAGGTTCCCGAATATAACACATCGGATCAGACTCATGACTCACCCCTGCTGCAATTGTGCCCAAACCTTTAGCAATTAGATCTAAGAGAATCCCTCTCTTAGATCTAATTGTTAATTTTTAAGCACCATCAAGAGCCATTCTATGGGAGAATGGAGGCACCTGGTCAGTTACCAAGAAATTGATTCCAGTCTTGGACTGAAGCTCAGCCTGAGGCTGAAAGCCATTCTCTGGGAGAATGGAGGCACCTGGTTAGTTGCCAGGAATTTGATTCCAGCTTTAAACTGAAGCTCAAGTTGGGGCTAAGTGCCATTCTTTGGGAGAATGGTGGCACTTGGTCAGTGGGCTATGGGACCTATTATCCACTAAAGTTGCACTTGAGTGGATTTCCAATGAGTCGTCGAAGTGATGAACATGCCAGTTGTTCATTATCAGTGCTCGGAGGTTCAAAAGACCTTCCAGGGCCATTTTGGGGCCCCTTTTAAAATAATTATATGTTCATACCTGTCATAACCCCGAATTTTCACAAAAATTTAAAATTTTTAATGTAACATAAAATGTCTAAAGTCGTAGTTTAATAACTACTAGCGGCTTAGCGGAAAATGAAGCAGTTTAACAATTGATATTAATTAGTTTCATAACATAATAACTAATACAACTTTCATTTTCATAAAGTGTATAATAATGACCTGCAACCAGATTTCTTTTAGCTCTACTGATAATGTTATTTTTTTTTTTGGCAAGTAGGTGAAATCTATCTTTGAAAACTTGGGCTTACTTAGCATTATGCTAACGCAGATGGACTGTTGGTTCTCACAGGTTCAACAGGTAACGATCGATCAAGTAAAAGTTTAATTCATAAGGTAGCAAGAAGTATATTTGTTGCATGTTAATATGCTAGTAAATAAACTGATTATTTAAAAACAAGCTCTGATGAGGTAAAGTAACTGTCTTTTATTCATGAAAGTATTTCTGTCAAATTCGAAGGTAAAGATTTCCAATAGAGTACATGTTTTCTATTTTGTCTCTATCTTACTAGCCATGGAATTTATCAACCTGTAGCTTGTATGTAAATATGCTCATCATTAAGTTATAAACTTCAGTACTTACATTATCGCCTTGCTGCATGTATTAATGTAACAACATACAATTCCACATTATTTTATAATGTACTAATCTGATTGTTACTTGCATCCTATAGAGATCTTACTACCTGGAAATTTCTATGACATTATGAGTTTGGTTATTGTAACTAGATGCATCATCTTAAGATGGAATACTACCTACCATCACTTTCATAAGTCTAAGTCATAGGTAAATACATTATCAGTGTTATTCCTATAATTATAAACCTTGTGCATGGTTTACTCCATAGTAAAATTACTTATTAACATGTTGTCTTACTTATAATAAGTTGTAGTTTATAATAACTACTATGGTAGATTTTACTACCTAGAACTCCTAATCTGAGGTCTACATCAAGTGAAACTATATGACAACGATTCTTATACTATGCTAGAACCAAGTAAACTTAAACAATCACAAACTGTCTTTGCAAATAATGATAGGATCCATTAATATTGTTATTGGCAAACTATTATTTGTAAAAGCTTACACCAAGGTCGAGCCTTGTGATTGTTTATTTGTTATGGTTTAAATACCTTTACTCTTATAGTCAAACGACATATATTATAACTAACCCTAAACCATTGGTTTCAAATAATATAGTTTGAACTTCAATATAATATGTAATTATTTTAACATCGTTTTGCAAAGTGTACGCACAAATTGTTATTTGGAAATACTTTATTGTATGGTCGACTTTGGGACTTTGGGATTGTTCCAATGGTAAGGTTGTTATATCCTTACTCTAAGGTCAACGTTATGAAATCATTGTTAACCAATATCACAACCCTCGAAACTATTGTTTACAATGATATAGTTTATATGTTATCATTGGTGAAATTATATATATACACACTCCATAGTCGTGTGCATAGTTCGTTTATATATCATTGTAATAATAATTGGATGATTGGAATACGCAGATGACTATAGACAATACCTAGGCGTGGTTGAAAGATTTGGGAGGCCCGTGGTCTGCTCTCGTCCATGCATTGGTGACTTAAAAGATTGGAAACCCTATTCACCTGTCATTTGTCTTCGAGGGTTTCGCTGGCCTGCAGGCTGCTCTGTGTATTTTTCTTGGCGGCCATGAGAGGCTGCTCCGTGGCTTGTGTTTTTGTTGCAGTAGTTTCATTTCTCAGTCTTTGGCTCTAGAACTTCGTTGTTGTAACCTTACTGCGCGAGTGGTTATTTGTTTTGTGTCTGGCTCTCGGCCTGTCCATATTTTTAGTTCTGTTCTACTCGTGGCTTGTCACGGTTTTGTGAAGCTTGAGCTCGTTGACACTATCTTCACTCCAGGGTCAATGTAGGGGTTTATGTCCTTCTCTATGTAAATTACTTAAGTTGGTGACAGCTTCATCGTTGCTCGAAATCTCTTCTTGCTTACAGGTAAAGACAACTCCAATCTTCATTATGCAAATTCTTTGTTAAGTTATTTAATACAGTTAGGGTTTTAAGTTTAGAAACTGAGCTTTGTGCTAATGCTCGACAATTTGTTTGTTACAGGAACCCATGACAACTCGAAACTTCAGTGAAGAGGAAAACAACGGCTGGCTTCCGTGGACTCATGGCCCCAACCGGTAAGCCCTAATTTCAAACTGGGTTTTACCCTACTTGCAATGAGGGTTGTTGAAAGAGGAAATACAATGCTTGGAATCCTATTTCGGTTTCTCATTAGTTAAGAGATTTTAATATGATGTTGCTTTCCAGTTTTTATGTGCAAACCCTTGTTGTTATGCTGGGTAATACCGGCCTTCAAGCTGTGATATGTATTTGGTTTTTAATTTAAGATTCAGCCTTACGGCTTGACAATGTATTACAATTGGTTTTATAAATACAGATTTTGTTAAACTTGAGCTCTGTCTCGCATTGTTATGATTTCGTTAACCTGTAAATAATGATACTGTAAAATCGGGTTTTTCCTTCTTCAACTGTCAGTGAAGAAATTTACTATTTATGATACATTTATAAGTAAATAATATTCATATGAAGACTGTGGAACAGTCATAATGTAAATTTATTAATTTTATTCTTATCAGTCCAGAATATATAGTTAGGGTTTAATGAAAATAAAACCCTTGTGTAAATGTATTCTTAACTAAATTATTACTTGGGCACTGTTTCTGGTTTGCTTCAGTTTTCACTATTATAGGTGTATTATTATTTATTAACCTGTTAATGAAGTATTTAATTTTAAAAGAGGTTGTAAATACATTTTAAAGTTTTAAGAACAAGACAATATTCAGTCTAATGCACAGTTACAGTTCCCTTGTAAATTTTAAATCTCAGTTAATAATGTAACTGAATATAAATTAACTTATACTTGAATAGTTTAGTTGAAAAGGGTTTCGACCCTTAGTTTCTTTTCAAAGGTTATAAGCCTGTTCTATAAAATAATAAATAGTTCCTAAATACGTAATTCTCAGTTTTATTTCGTTTAATATTTATATTTACATTTATTTCATTTACTATTCTGTAGATTAAAGTTATTCAGAACTCTGTAAAGAATAGATGGTTAACCTTGGAACTCTGTTTATTTTTCATAAAATAAGGGTTTATATATATAACCCTAATCTGGTTTTTTATTAAATAATAGTTTTAAGATTTAGTATTAGTTTTAAAAGAAATACTGCTTGGTTAATAACTTGTTTATATACTTAGCGGTTATTTTCTATAAACTTTTATTTGTATCAGTATACTATTATTGTAACTCTAGCGTAGTTACTGTTTCTTTTCCTGCATTTTTATTTAGTTATACTTAGTAAAACAGTAAACACAAATGAAACATAACACTGTTTTTCCTAACATTTTAAACATTGAAATAAATTTACTCTGCTATCTACAGATACAAGATCCTATCTACTATTTTCATTCTCTTAAGAATTCTTTCATCTACTTAAAGAATTCTAACTGTGCTAGAGTACGACCTGGTTTCCAGGTGTGGAAAAACACAGTGTAGAAATTTATTTTAATTCTATTTCACTAATCTCTAAACAAATTTCATTTCTATAACAATCTAATAAGAATACTAAATCTAGCATTTCACAAACTCTGAACTTTTAACATTCACATAGCAGTTAAACTAATATTTATTTAACTAAAACAGCAAAACAAAATAACATAGAACTTGTTGAGGACAAGACGACAACAGCTTTAGGAGGCCGTTCCTCCCTACTAATCTCCTGGAGAGCGCTCAAACAACGCTTCCTCAAGACTCCCGAGCCTGTTCCTGGTCTTCTTGGCTGAGAACTGGGTGGAGAATGCAAACAGTAAAACCCTCTGTCAACTGACTAGTTCAATACCTCAGTAAAACACTCTGCTCTCAACAGTATGATCTTCAGCTTAAAAGCTGCAACTAGATCAATCAGCAGTTATCCCCTCAAACACTTTACAATTTTCCCTTCCATTGAATTTCTCTGAAGTACATTCATTCACCCTGAATGATCACTTCTTTAGAATGAGCAGCCTCAGCTCTCTTCAATGGGAATTTTTATAAAGATTGCCTAGGTCTGTTGGGTCAGTTTTCATTAATTGAGCCACCTGCTTTGATTCCACTTTCTTGGGGAATCATGACCACAAATGTAGGGAGGTTGCCACCTGCAACAGTTGGAAGTGGTTTGAGGATGCTGCCACATGTCAGTTTGCTCTCCACCCAGTCTCCTCCACCAATTTGACCAGTAAACACTCTTTTAACAGCTCTCCTAAGCTGTTGCCTCCTCATTTATTTATTTATAAATAAAATATTCAGAATTTACATTAAATATCCTTGACCCCATTGGGTCATCAATTACAACTTAGCATAAAATTTAACATATTGTTCCTCAAATAATATAAAATTGTTTTTACAAAATTGGGGCATGTGACAATACCCCATGGGGATTTTGTAATAAATGTGCTAGCATGGAAAACGTTTTGTAAAGGACTTGGCTTCCTAGGACTTAGACGTCAATCTGATCATTCCAAGGTGTTTTCTCCCTTGTTCATTATGCAATGTTGAATAAGCGACGTAGAATTTTTCAGTTTTTCACCACTCCTCCAAAGTTAGAATGTTTGTCTTCATGGTTAAACACTGGGAGGTTATTAAAGTTCATGTGTCAATGTATATAAGCATGCTAAACATTGTTTTGAGTCATTATGAACATGTGCTAGGTCCCCCTTAGGTTTTTTTTAATTTCCGAAGAAAAAAAATCCCATAAACTTGGGCTATTTTTTAAAAGTTTAATTGGGAAAATTCAAAACGTCATAAAAGTGTGGTATAAAGGGAGAATTTTCCATGGGGGTGTCGCTATTAAACTCGGAGCACCCTCTTTACCCCAAAAACCACTGCAGGTTGGCCCATGTTGACCTCTGTTGTTACAACACACTCTCCAATGGCTAAGTTAACCCACATCCACAGCCTTTACCTCCACCACGCTCGTGCCTCCAATCGCTTCCACGCAGGCCCAACAACTCATACAAACCGTTACACTGCTCGACGCCTCCCGTAGTCCTATAGTTTCTACAGCCTGACGATGTCACACTTCTATCGTCGTCAATTGACACAGCGTCATTCTATCAGTCACTCCCTACATCCTGCGAATCACGTAACCATGCATCCTCCCTATGTCGTTGCCTGTTACCTCTGCCCCCAGCACTCACGTCTACGCCCACACCACCTCCACAAGCTCCATTGTTGTCGCCCACAGTCTGTCTCTCAGCCCTTTCGCAGATCTACTCCTAACAAGCCCGATCCAACAGCCCAACGCCCACCATGCTTCTGGATTTCCACATACAGCTATACGACTGTCTTTTTTCTTTTTCTTTTTTAATACCTCGTAAATCCGTCAAAAAAAATTCCTATCTCAAAGCAGAACCCGCTCTAATACCATGTTATTTTTCACCAATTCTAGGTCTAATTTGTACTTCTATTAATTATTCACTTCAGATTTATACACACGAATTATTACTACAGATCTGAAAATTAGCAAGCATAAATACACTGGAATCTAACAAATTAGGTAGTGGAATAGACAGCGGAAATCACATGCATTTGGCACTTTGGATTTACCTTGGAAACCCCAATCCCTAAGGAAAACCAGCAAACAGTTTGTCTTCTTATTGCAGATTTGAAACAACACTTACAATATTAGTTTATCCGGAGATAATACACCGAATCAAACTCTTGACTCACCCCAACTGCAATTGTACCCAAACCTTCAGCAATATGACAAATTCTAGCTTGAATGAATCACTCACTCTAAAGCCTCTAAGAGAATCCCTCTCTTATATCTAATCACTCACTATTCTCAACTTGAGAGAATCCCTCTCTCCAAAGCCTCTAAGAGAATCCCTCTCTTAGATCTGATCACTCCCTTTCAATGATCTCATGTACATTGACAATGAATTCATTTCTACAACTCTCTATAGACTCTTTTATAACATTCACTTTATGCAAATACCATGGACCCTCCAATACCATGGGTTAATTGACCTTTTACATAAAGTATTATAAAGATCACTTTTACAAAGTCTGTCTAGAGAGATCCTTGTCTCAAACACTTCTACATGCTAGGCACCAAGCCAATGTAGAAGTACATGTCCGAGCTACAAACTCTAACAAACCACATGTGCATTCTTGTGAAATTTTCTAATTCATGATAAAGATATGCATTCAAAGATTTTACCCTACCCAACAACGAAAACTGAAGACATTAAGAAACACCAATGAAACTTCATATTTTTCAAATTCAAAACAAAGCGCATGGGAGTATAGATCAGGAGTGTAGACACTGCACAACAGAATTTCAAATCAATCCAATAAATGGCAGTGTAGATCTGAGAAATATTATATCTGCAAATCAAAACCAGCAAGATAGAAATATGTAGCAAGAATCACATAACTTATCACTAACACTAAAAGAATAATTACAAAAACTACTTTGCTAATACACCTTCCAGCTCCTTTTTCATAAAATAAGAGATGTGTGTGCATGCAAAATGTCCAAGAATAGAAAGGTGTAACTACCCAAGTAATGCCACCCAAATGTGCCAAGAATCGGTAGACACATGCCGGCACACTCCTCTATCTAACTCCTCAAGTAATGTGCCCCACATGGGCCAAGAATACGTAGAAACATGCCAATACACGACAAGAACATTCCTCCATGGGGTAGCCATAGGCCTCCATGTGGCGACCACATGCCAAGCACACTTCTTTATGTGGCAAACACACACCAATACATGCCAAGCAGTCAACTCAATATTTAAATGCAAATAACTCATTGATAACTAAATGCAAGTCAAGCAATCAACTCTAGTCTATAAATTGAACAGCTAAAACTACAAAATCCCAAAAAATAGGAAATAACTATTGATAAATGATAAACGGGTTGACCTATCAATTTGTATAGACCTCCCTCTCGAACACCAATCAATGAAGCTGAGCCTATGTTCAAGCCCTTAGGCCATACAAGAAGCTGACCATCCACAAATGCTACTCTGTAGCCTCGATCCTCCAAAGCTAAAATAGATACAAGGCTCTTCTTTAACCCAGGTACAAGCAAAACATCTCTCATATGAAGAGAGTCCCTAGAATCTAGCTTGATAAAGGTTACACCAATGCCTTTTACTGCATACTTGGTATTGTCACCAAGTTCCACCTAGAAAGCTGAGTCTTTCTCTTTCACATCTGAAAGAGAACCTCGATAACCTGTCATGTGTGTCAAAGCACCACTGTCCAACCAGATATCATTCCCATAAGTGATAGTCCCTATAAGAGCAGAGACAAAGAAGAATTCCTTCTGAATTCCATCTGCAATCTCATCTAGATCGAACTCCGTCTGGTGGGAGTGCCCATCAATATCAATTGTAGATGGATGTTGCTTACCCTTTTTCTTCTTTCCATGGGGACACTTAGCAGAATAGTGTCCATAGCAATGAAGCACCACTCGCCCAAGACTCACGAGTACTCGCGAGTCTGGGCGAGTCAACCTTCAAGCCGGGTACTCGTGGAAGACTCGTTGTTGACTTGGCAAGCTTGGAGTGACTTGGCAGGGGCTCGACAAACTCGCAGATACTCGACGTGAACTCGGCAAGCAGAGAAAATATACCGCGTGTAGTGTCCTCCAGCGTGTGTGCCTCCAACAACAATCGAAGGGAAGAAATCCAAGAACAAACGTGCCTCCAACAAATTCCGTGTTGAGCATCCACGGAAGCTTGCCATGCTAGTCGTCAGTAGGGCCAATGCTTGGCGCGAGTTCAATGCGGGTTCAATGGAGACTGCAGGTAGCTATTGATTCTTGAACGATTCATGTACGTCGGATTTCACAGTGCTGTCCCCTGGTAGGCCCGATAGCTTAAACACGAACTCTTTTAAATACGAACACTTTTAAACAGGTAGCTTAAAGTTTAATATAAACACGTACTCTTTTATTATAAAGCCAGTTAATGTAAATTATGATATATTTATAATTTATAACTATTTGTCAACATTATAAAATTGGTAAATAATATGTAATTTAAATTTTTGTTTATATTATAATATCATTAATTTAATTTAATTAAATGTAAAATCTAATATAATACTAATATTTTATAATTAAAATATATAGGTTAAAATATAAATAAAATGTTAATTCATGTAAAATTCATAAATAAAAAGTTTATGAATTAACATTTATTAAAGTTTATGAATTTTACATGTATTAACATTTTATTTATATTTTAACCTATATATTTCAATTATAATATATTGGATTATATTTTATATTTAATTTAATTAGAAAATTAATGATAGTCAAACTTAATTTAAAGAGAAATTTGAACTATGATTGCCATTAACTTCTTTTGTGCCTAAAATTTAGTGTATTTTAAGGTTTCTTCAATTTGCCGAGTCTTGCCGAGTCTTGCCGAGTCTTTCCCGAGTCGACGAGTCACATGCCAGCCGAGTCTTTGCCGAGTCCGAGTCGTGCAACATTGGTCCATAGTCTTGGCAATTGAAGCACTTCACTTTTTATAAGTGTTTCTTCTTTTTCTGGTAAGGAACAGATCTTCTATCTACTTTCTTTTTGTCAAAAAAATTCTTCCCTTTGCCTTTTCTTGCATGAGCTGCAAGAGCATGATCTTCTTCATCCTTGTGAAGATAACTCTAAGAGAATTCTCTGGCTTCTTCTTGGATGAACTCTACCCATAGCTGATCAAAACTAGGAAGCTTTTCTTGACCACAAATGCTCTTTATAAATGGATCCCATACAGACGAAAATCCATTCAAGGTTAACATGTCAAGTTATGAATCCTCAACACTTTCCCCAATAGCATCAAGTTGATCCCTGATCTGAGAAACCCTCATAAATTACGTTAAAACTGAATCTGTCTTGGGCATCTTAGAGTTGCGGAGTTGTTCTCTCAGGGCGAGCTTTCTACTGGTATCCTAACTTTCAAACAACTTCCCCAAGGCATCATACATTTCCTTGGTTGTCTTTAAAGCTATAATATGCGGGACCAAATGATCTCTGATAGACTCTACCAAGATCCTCTTGGAAAAGGCTTCATTTTTCTTATGTCTGGCTTTATCTCTAGCTCCCTCTGGCTCTGAAATGACTTGCTTCACATGATCCTGAAGATCTAATTCTTCTAAGAGCAGAAGAAACCTTCCTTTCCAAGTACGGAAGTTTGTGGCTCCTTCCAACCTATCTTCAATCCTGAGACCAACCACCATTGTGACTACAACCACGAAACTTTAATCTTCTCAAAATTCCAAAGCTAGGGTTGCAAGGGGTGCAATGAGAAAGGGCGCACTCTTCTATGAAAGAAACAGGCCCAACCTCCAATTATAGGGGCCCAACAACCTCCCTGAAAAATCTGATCTGAAACTTTACTGCAGGTCTGAAACTGAACTTTTAGAGGTCTGAAACCTCTTCCAAATTTCAACATTAAGCTTCCAGGAGATGTGATAGGGCAAGGCAACTTTTCTCATGCAAAAGATTGCCCCAACACTCAACCCTTTGACCCAAACGTCCTACATAAAATTCGGACTAAAACCCTTTTGCAGAACTGTGCAGATCTGAACTGTGCTTAGACAAGTCTGAACCTGTCAACAACCTGGTTCTGATACCATGTTGAATTTTTTAAGATTTTTCTGATCATGATGATTACTGCTTTATGATATTTAATTAACTTATGCCAATTAATCATAGAATAACCACACTGTGAAAAATATCAACCACATAACAAAAGGATCACAGCAAAATAGCTTAAGCATAGTAGACACAAATATTTATCCTAGGAAACCCCCATGGGGAAGAAAACCCAACAAACTTCTCTTAATATTAACTTCAGAAGAATAGATACAATGCCATGAAGAACCCCAGTACAAGAGTAAGAAACTTATCTCTCATGAGATATCAAGTCAGAAATTCGGCCTCCCTAGGAACCCCAAACAAAACTCAACTACCTCAGAATGCCTTAAGACAGAACTCGACTACCTCGAAATGCCTCAGAGTAAATCACAGATACCAGAGAGAAGAGGGAATGAAATGATGATTAAATGAGAGGCTCACGCCCTCTATTTATAGTCTTTCAATCATATTGGGGCCGACATAGTCAAATATAAAATATATTTACACATTGGGCGGACATAGTCAAATATAAAATATATTTTATATATACCTATGATACCGGACACGTCCATATAGGCCATCGTGTCCCGTGTCACGGTGTTGAACACGGACACCATGTCAAGACGTGTCCCAAAAACAGGACACCGTGTCCCAAAAACAAGACATTGCGTCACTAAAACAAGACACTTCTAACCCAAAAAACTGTAAAAAACAATTTTACCCTCATTCATTCACATTTTTCAGTGAGGCTTGAGCTCTAAGAGGGGTTTTTCTGTAGGTGAAGAGCATTAGAAGGTTTTCCATCTTGATATACCCATTTTTGTATTTGCCAGTGGCATTCCGACATCTATGTAATACATTTTGATTTTGATGACTTAATAAGAAATATGATTCCGACATCGATGTAGTATAACATTTTGATTTTGATGACTTAATGAGAAATTTTATGAGTCTATGAGAACCCATTGCATCGATGGAATTATAGGCCCCCATGTTTGTCATACTTCTGTGTTTGCAGTTTGTGATGCATTTTTATTATTCTTCCATGTACATTTACATATTACATTGTTTGGCTCTTAGCCTCGCAAATCAAGTTAAGGAGCACACCAATAAGTATTTTGTGGGGGCATATTCCACAAACAACATCACAAGGGGATTCATTTTACATAAGGGAGGTTACCCCTTATTTCTATTCTTACCCATGGCATTCAATCTAAGTGGCAACATCATTGAAAGGGGCATAATCTAAAATACAAAGGGTGTTAGTAACGGGAAAAGATAATAATAGGGTGTAGCCCCCCATCCATGTAATCTAATCAAATAAAAATAGTCCTGTTTGGGTTGGCTTTCTTATGCCTCTCGCAGGCATCCAATAGGGCAGGGGAAGCCAATCACCAGCATTTTTCCCTTGTTTCAATAGAGGAGTGAGGCATATCCCTTTCCGCTGATGGGGGTTTCAATTAGGTTTATCATTGACATATGCATTGTGATTTGTGAATGTGTAATGTGTATTGATTGTAATTTCTATTGAATATTTGTAAATGTTCTAGTTTCTACAAAAAGTTGGATCGAAATGTCTATTTTTTTATATAATAATTATATATATAAAACATGTCCTCTATGTCCTAATTTCGGGGGTCATTGTGTCGATGTTGAATACTCGTATTCCCATGTCCTTCGTGTCTCGTGTCCTTGTGTCAAGTGACTTAGATATGTACATATTGGGGCTGACTTGAATATATTCTGGTGCAACATTAACATCAACAACCCTAACACTCCCTCTTAGCGAGGAAGGTACTTCAGGAAGAACCTCCTCCAAAATAAATCACATCTTCTATTGCTATAGTTGCTCCCTTTGAACTGGAACATCCTCCTACTACCTATGTTGGACTTTGATCTGGAAATTTGTCCTCCTCATCCATCAATGCCATCTCATACCAAGTAGGCCTATTGAGATAAGCCTCACACTCTCTCTCTCTATCATTGACATTGATCCATGCTCCCCTTGGATTTTACTTCAGGTTGTCCCGGCAATCTGTACAATGCACCCTCCTTGATGCCAAACCTCATCGGTGCATCCTGGGTACCTGATCTCTCTGAAAGTATGAAGACTTGTCCATCCCAGAACAACACAACATACCCTATGTCCTCCAAGGCTGATACTGAGAGCAGATTCTTCTTTATCCCTTTTACATATAGTATCTCTTTCACCAGAAATGGCTTCCTAGACTCCCTTTGAAACCTCACAGTCCTTGTGCCTACTGGACTATAATTGGCCTCGTCACCAAGTTCAATGTAGAAATTTGATATGTGCTCCTTTAGGCTGGTGAAATAGTCATGTACTCCAGTCATGTGACATGAAGCACCATTGTCAATGTACCACACATTGGTGGCCATTGATCTAGAGAGACATGCAATGAGTGAAACCTCATCCTCGAATCTAGTTGCAAACTCATCCATCTCAGCTATAGCAACCGCATGCTTCTTTTGCTTGCCCTTCTTCGTGTTAGGCCACTAGTTAGTATAATTTCCTAGCCGGTGGCATGCAAAGCACTTCACCGTGCTTATGTCTTGCTTCCTCTTGCTACCCTCAAAGATGTCTTCTGCAGTAGAGCCCTTCTTTGATGTTCCCTTGTTCTTGGATGTTAGGGAAAGGTTCTCTTCCTCTTCGTCTTCCTTCTCTTAATCTCCACTCTGAGACCCCTCCCAAATCTCCTCTTGAGTAAAGTTATCCCACAATATCTACCAAGATGGAAAGTTCTCTTGGACCACAACGCACTTCACGAACACATCCCACTGCTTGGTGAAGCCTCTCAGGGCTATACGAACCAACTCTGACTCTGGAACAATCTCTCCAACAACTATCATCTCATCTCTCACTTGTGTGACCCTAGTGAGATAGGAGGCCACACTCTCTCCCTTTGCCATCCTCATGTTGTGAAGCTTGTCCCCTAAGTCACCTGACACGGGGACACGGGACACGAAAGACACGGGGATTCGAGTGTCCGACACGGGCACGGTGACCCCCGGAATCAGGACACGTAGGACACGTTATATATATATATATATATATATTTAAATATTATATATATTAAAAATATAGACATATAGATCCAAATTTTTACAAATATTCAATAGAAATCAAAATCAATGCACATTTAACATTAGTAATTACACATTTAAATCCTTCAAATCTTCTTCACCTGCACACCAAACACACTTTACAACCCTCTCCACACTTGCAAATGATAAAAAGAAAGTGAAATTTTTTATTTAAAGCAATTCTGGGCATTTTTTTAGTGGAAAAAGTGTCTTGTTTTTCGGACACGCACTGACAGTCCTCGGACACGCGTGTCCGAAAATAGGACACGCTGCAAAGACGTGTCGGACACGTTTTGTCAACGTATCCGTGTCCGACACGCGGACACGGGACACGCAGGCCCTTTTGGACGAATCCAGTTTCATAGCTTGTCCCTTAACACCATCTTGCATTTCTAGTTTCTACTCTATAACAGGTTTACTAATGCATCCCACATCTCCTCGGTTGTCTTCTTCTCAGCCAAATGTGGCATCAAATGGTCTTTTACCCCATCCTGAATAATCCTCTACGCCCTTGCTTCTTTCACCTCATGGAGGTCTAGGGCAATGGGATTTGACGTAGGCACTGGTGCTATCGTATTCATGAAATGTCACAACTTGTTCTCCTTGAGAACAACGGATATTCTCACTTTCAACTGCAAGTAGTAGGAGATCCCCTCCAGCCTATCCTTATACTTGATACTGGATGTCATCTAGAAAGAACTCTTTGCAACCCAGTATAAAAAAAAAATGTTATTGCCCACAAATGTCCTGCTGCCCTCGGCAATTTCTACGTTGCCCGCAATTTTTTAGGGCCTGCAACCCAAATTCCAGCCCTTGCCCAAGCATGTACCACTGCCCTCGGCCTGCTAGGTTTAGCGGCTGACTCTTTTTCTTTCCAGCATGTGGTCACTCCTGTTGGCAGCTGAAATTTTTCTTTAACGGTTGCAGTTGCTTTTCACCTTGCGATTGCCCCTTCAGTCGACGACTACAACTACTAACTACAACGTCGACTTTTCCACCACAACTGTTGTGTCACAGTTGTTGTCCACAAGTTGGCGGCCCTACTGGCTAGTCGCTTTTCCTCCTACTGGCTACGGCCTCTGTTTATAGTGGACCCCACCCTGACTTCTCCACTGCAAATCCCATGCACAACCCTGATATCCCAACTCCCGCAAGTCTCCACTACAACTACCTCCTCTACTTGCTGGCTCGACCACACAGCTCCTGCTACTCGTGTGATCGCAACTTATGTGCCCCCAACCCTAGCGTCTACCTCCGCCCATGGTCGGGTCCCTGCCCCCTCCCGTCATGTCTTAGCCATGGTCTCTACCTCGTTTGTGACTACCAACTCTGTAGCCCCTCCAACTTTCATAGCCCACATGCTTGCCTTCCCAACCCTCGACCAATCAAGTCTTCCAACCAGTCACGACCCTGGCTGGATGTTCATGTCCCAGTCAAGCCTACCAACCAGTCACGACCCTGGATGGTTGTTCATGTCCCAGTCAAGCCTTCACGTCATGCTACGTGATCCTCGTGCTCCTACTCCCAACTTAAATGATCCCTCCATCATCTAGATCCACTCTTGACGTCTTCTTGTGCAGCAACTCCACAACGACTTTGCACGATTGTCGTCACAGGGGCTCATACGATGTAGTCATACAATGCTCGTACGGCCCCGTACGATTCCCTTTTTTTAATTTTACTTCTCGTAAATCACTGCCAAAAGTTGATTCCTGCTCAAAGCTAAAACTCACGAATCCTGCAGTCAATTTGTACTATTTCACTGTGGTTATTTTCAGAGTCCTAGCTCTGGTACCATGTTAAATTTTCATAAACCAGATATGATTAATATTTATTAATTGATTTTTATACCCAATCTTAATTTAACACAAAACTCAAACCGAAATAGCAATATATTGATTTACAAACTGCAAAATGCAAAACGACATCCCGCTCCTTGTGGCTCCTTCAAGGAAAGCAAAAGGCCTTGAAGATTCTTGAATTAGATGTCATTGATGAGTAACATCATTGATTCCAAGCCTTCCTCTGTTGTGAGGAAGCAGCACACCAACAAGTATGCAAAGATGCTATGATAAAAGAATATCAATCCATCATGAAGAATGATGTGTGGGAGATCATGCCAAGACCTAAAGAGAAATCAGTGGTGACTTCCAAATGGATCTACAAGATCTATTAAAGTTAGTGCAGTTGCCAGACCCATTCTCAAAGAGGATGGTACCATAGTCAATTAACTAGGGCAAAGTACGACCCTAGAAGGTACCCTAGGGCCCCCAGTAATCTCCTGGGGATTTTGGTCTGGGACCAAGCAAGTTGATGCCATGGCAAAGCCCCTAGCATATGGCTAGGGCCCCTATGTGCCTCTAGGGTAATATGGTCTAGGACCTGGGACACGATGTCCAAGTAGATCCTGCAGGTAAAGGCAGAGACATTCCTGGTCTGGGACTAGGCAAACTCTTGGTCTGGGACCAAGCAGGTCTTGCAGGTGGTTGATCAACTTTCAGTCTAGGACTGACGCTCAGCTTAATGCTGAGGGCCATTCTCTAGGAGAATGGAGGCACCTGGTCAGTTACCAGAAATTTGATTCAGTATGGGACTAAAGCTCAGCTTAGTGCTGAGAGCCATTCTCTGGGAGAATGGAGGCACCTGATCAATTACCAGGAATTTGACTCAGTCTAGGGCTGAAGCTTAGCTTAGTGCTTTGACTCAGTCTAGGGCTGAAGCTTAGCTTAGTGCTGAGAGCCATTCTCTGGGAGAATGGAGGCACCTGGTCAGTTACCAAGAGTTTGATTCAATCTGAGACTGAAGCTCAACTTAGTGTCAAGAGCCATTCTCTAGGAGAATGGAGGCACCTGGCGCCTGGTCTTTGAGAATGGAAGATGATGATGTGCGATGTCCTCTCTCATAATCGTTACCGCTAGGTTGCTTCTCAAGGGACCACGCCTTGATGATGTCACTAGCACCTAACCCTTAGGAGCAGTATTGACGACCAAAGGATTGTACCATTCGATTTGGATCTTCCCCTTATACGGTGATGACAAAAATATATAAAACAATGTAGGTTGAGAGAGAGAAAAGAATTACAAGATCTTGTTGGTCCTAAAGGAGTTGTTTTGTCCACCTTTTATGGTTCACCTTATCTTCTAGGCATGTGGGTTGTCTTTATTGTGACTCCCTTTGGTTGACTCTTGGTCCTTTATCTAAATTAGCCCTAGCACTCTTATTGTGTGTGCACCTTTGTTATGATGATTCTTACCTTATGGGTTTTATTTTTGGTACATTATCCTAGGTGCATTTACTTTATTGTTTTAAAGTAGCATTGGACCACTTATTGTTTATGGTTTTATTATAAAACCTTTTGACTATTTATGTTATGGCTTTATTATAAAACCATTAGACCTTTTACTTTTACCTTTTGACCATTTTATTTATGGTTTTATTTTTTTGACCATTTTATCTTATCCTAAGTCAACCTAATGTATTTTTGTTCAGCATCCCTACCTTATAAAAGGAAAAAGTTATCCTTCATTATTAATCACCATTTAAGTGATTATCTCACTTACCTATCTGCCTTATCTCCGCGTGAATGTCTTGTTGTTGACCGTGACTATTTGTCTCGTGTGTCTCTCCTTCTCACGACTATTGTTGACCATGGCTTTCCTGGGTGACTGAGCTAGCTCTCGTGTGACTTATCTTCTGCGTGAACCTTCCGTGTTTTCCTCAGCGACTGCTCTGCAAGAGGGCTACCCTGTGGCTCTTCTCTACAACTCTGCGTGACTGGATTCCCGTGGCTCCATGTGAATGGCTATCCAGTAGCTCCGTGTGATTGGCTCTTCTCTGCAGCTCTGCATGACTTGATTCATGTAGCTCCGCATGACTGGTCTCTGCAGCTCCGCGTGACTAGATTCCCGCGGCTCCGCATGACTGGTCATCCCGTCTTTCTACGTGACTAGTCTTTGCAGCTTCGTATGACTGGATTCCCGTGGCTCCGTGTGACTGGCTATCTCGTAGCTCCGCGTGACTGGCTCTCCTCTGCAACTCCGCGTGACTGGATTCTCGTAGCTCCGCGTGACTTGATTCCCATGGCTCCGCGTGACTGGCTATCCCGTGGCTCGGCGTGACTGGCTCTTCTCTGCAACTCCACATGACTGGTTATCCCTTGGTTGCTTGCTCGGCTCCTCTGCTCCACACATGACTATACACTTTACCTCTGCCCTCTGCCTGTGTGACTGCGTTATCCTGTGGTTGCTTGCTCCATGCGTGACTAGACTGGGTTCCATCTGCCCTAGCATGATCACCTCTCTCTGCAGCGTGATCTTCTACTGTTTTGCAGCGTGACTTTGCACACCGTGACCTTGAATGTGATCTATGGTTTGCTCTCCCACTGTGACCTTGAATGTGATCTGTGGTTTATTCTCCAACAGCATGACCTTGAATGTGATCTGTGGTTTGTTCTCCCACCGTGACCTTGAATGTGATCTGTGGTTTGTTCTCCCACTGTGACCTTGAATGTGATCTGTGGTTTGTTCTCCAGCAGCATGACCTTGGATGTGGTCTGTGGTTTGTTCTCCCACCGTGACCTTGAATGTGGTCTATGGTTTGTTCTCCAGCAGCGTGACCTTGAATGTGGTCTGTGGTTTGTTCTCCCACCGTGACCTTGAATGTGGTCTATGGTTTGTTCTCCCAGTGTAACCTTGAGTATAGGCTATGGGTTTCCCAGCATGACCATGTGTTTTCTACTTAGCATGACTGTGGAAGCTTGATTGTGCAAGAGTATGATAGTGTGTCGTTGCACAGTGTGACTGTATCCTTACCCAACGATTGTGTTCTTTGATAGTGTGACTGTATTGGGTATGACTATATTGATAAAGTCTAATTAAATTCTCTTGTTGTTGACTAAGTTTTTGAAGTCCATATCATGCTGCTTTAACCCTCTCTCTCAAGGTACAACACTTGTTTACCTAGTTGACTTGTCCTTTCGGTGACAAGATCAACCTAAAGTATCTGAGTATAAGGTCGATTCAAATATTGGTCATGATTCCTTACTGTTGATATCTACTGTACTTTATTTTATCATGTTGTTACTGTACATGGCATTTGATGATTCTCGAGGACCAACTTTAACGCAGTGACTAATGGAGCGTTAAGTTGAAAGAGATGAAATTTATGCTTGTTTCATTATAGTTCAAATTTTATTAGAGCAGTACTATTCTGAATTTGATTGTATATGTTCATGCATTAAAGTTTACTACTTATGTTAAAAACTACTCTAACCCTTAAATTACAACAAGATCAAGAATGCAGCATCGACAAGTTCAAAGCGAGGTTCATGGAGAGAGGATTCTCCCAGAAACAGGGATAAGATTATGAAAAGACCTTTGCCCTAGTTGCTAAGTACACCTCCATTAGAACCATCATTTCTCTTGCTTCCGTGATGGGATGGAAAATACATCAGATGGATTTAAAGACAGCATTTCTCAATGGAGTAATTGAAGAAAAGGTGTAAATAGAGCAACCCCAAGGCTTTGAGATACATGGGAAGGAGTCCCATGTTTGCAGACTTAAGAAGGCCTTGTATGGACTCAAGCAAGCACCCAAGGCTTGGTCTACCAGAATCAACAGCTACTTGATGAGTTTGGGCTTCACCAAGAGTGATGCAAATTCCAACATTTACTACAAGGTTGTTAATGGTGATCTTTTAATCTTAGCATTATATGTTGATGATTTGTTTCTTACGGGAGCAGAGAAGCTCATTATCGAGTGCAAGAGGGAGTTTGCCTCTGAGGTCAAAATGAAGGATCTTGGACTGATGCATTAATTCTTGGGATTAGAGGTGTGGCAGAGACCATAAGAGATCTTCCTCACTCAAGAGAAGTATACGATCAAGATCCTAAAGAAATTTGAGATGATGGACTACAAGTCCATAGCTACACCAATGGAGGTAAATCTGAAGAAGCCGAGTGATTTCACTTCAGATTCAGATTTAGTGGATCCCACGATGTACAGACAGTTGATCAGATCCTTGATGTACCTAGTTAACACCAGGCAAGACATTTGTTTTGCAGTAAACACCCTGAGCCAATATACAGTTGAGCCAAGGCAGGTACATTAGGTTGCAGCAAAACATGTATTGAGATACCTATACAGTACAGTTGGATATGGCTTGAGATATGTCTCGGACGATGAAGTAAGGCTACAAGGTTATGCAGATTCTGACTAGGCAAGAAGTGCAATAGATAGAATGAACACCTCAAAGTGTTGCTTTACCTTGGGATCAGCCATAATATCTTGGTTTAGCAAGAAACAAGCCTCTGACACACTCAATACAACAGAAGCAGAGTATTATGTAGCCAATGCCGCAAGTTGTGAAGCAGTGTGGCTTCGAAAAGTCCTTGCAGAATTATTTGATCATGAGCTAGAGACGACTGTGATACTATGACAATCAAAGTTGTATCAAGCTTTCGAAAAATCTAGTGCTTCATGACATGTCGAAGAATATTGAGATCAAATACCACTTAATATGGATATGGTGCAAAAAGGAGCATTGAAGTTTCAGTACATGCCCACCGATCAGCAAATAGCAAACATTCTCACCAAGCCTCTGTCTAAGGCAAAGTTTGTATACATTAGAGACAAGCTTGCAGTGATGGAGAATGCCTCCCTCGGTGAGAGGGAGTGATCATGGTTTGACAAATGAGAGACCGACATTCACAAGAAGTGAATGGCCAAGACATCGTGATGGTTCGACAGATGAGCAACAGACATTCACGAGGGGTGAATGATCTAAATACCGATATGGTAGTATAGATACAATACAGATGCAGTTGCAATACAGATACGGTTGCAGGGTAGATACAATAAAGATGCAGTACATATGTAGTTACAGTACAGATGCAGATGCAGTACAAATGCAGATGCACTACAGATGAGTAGCATCAAGCAGGCATTCTTCACAGGAATCCATGGTGATGAAGAATGATACATTCACTCACAAAAGTACCAGTGTGGCTAGTGGTGAATGGCCTAGGTGTAGTCTTAACAGACTCGAGATGCAAATTGTGGACATTCTCACCAAGTGTAATGCTTAGCGTGATGTAGAATGTCTCCCTCGCTAAGAGGGAGTGTTGATGTTTCTCCAGATGCAGCATCGGGCAGACATTCACTCATGGATAGCCATGCAAATTTGGCTAGTTATGAATGATACATTCACATTCTAGAGGTGAATGGCCTGGACAAGGGTAGTGCTTCTCCCAGTCATATGGTGTGGAGATGGACCCCAAGGATGCTCTCGCATTTCCTACTCCCGTAATGGAGTGATCTATTCTATATTAGAGTGTTTGACTTATCTATTTTATTAGGGGCTTTCATCCCCTTGTGAAATCTACAAGTCTAGCCTAATGTTGAATTTGACATTAGCACTAAGAAGCAGTGTTACAAATATCGCCGATATATGCAACATCGCGATATATCGCGATGTTAACTCACCGACAATATATCGGCAATATATCGCCCCGATATTTTCCCGATTTTTTTTGGCGATTTTTCCCGATTTTCTCGTGATATTTGCCGATTTTATCACGATATTTGCCGATTTTTTCAAATATACTGTGATTTTTTTCTTTTTTTGTATTTTTTAATATTTTTGTATTTTTTATTTTGCCGATATATTGCCGATGTTTGCCGACATTTTTGCCGATAATTTCTTTTTGGACCCTTGGCGATATATTCGCCGACACGATATTTGTAACACTGCTAAGAAGTGATCGAGACTTCTTAGTGTGGGTCAAATCAACATTAGGGCTCTATGCGGTAAATAGACGTGCATATGACGAAGAAGTATAACATCATCACAATGAACATTCTTTCCTAAGAAGACGGAAGAATCCAATAATAAAGTGGTCAACTCAAAATACAACATTGAAGTGGACAAATAGCAAGTCAACCCTGGCAGAAAGAGAAGTCGACCCCACTAGTGGAAATCAAGAGAATTGATGAATATAAATAAAGTGTTCTAGCTCCTCATTTGAATAGACACTCACACAACACATTTTCTCTTTGTAGTGCACAAGTCTAGTAGGGCAAAGTGAAAGGTGAAGAAGACGCATCTTGAAGACCTCTTATCTCTCTCTCATATATCTCTTGGGTTCACTATCTTTCTCTCTCTCTCCAACAATGTGATTGGGTAACAAGTGATGTTTGTCAAACCCTTGTGACCTAGGGTTCTTCTATTAATGTTGTTGTACTCATATTATTGGAAATATTCTTCTTAAGAAAGGTTACTGAGTTTTCTCCCTATTGGGTTTCCCAGGGTGAAATCTTTGTGTCTCTTGTGCATGGTTATCTTTCAGTGATCCTTGTTTCTTTTGCAAGTAACTGTTGATTATGCAATGAAATTGTGGGATGAAATAAATGTTTGAAGAATCATTATGATGATAATTGTCAAGGATTTGAAAATTGGATTAAAATTCAGCATGGTATCAAAAGAGTGTTGAATAGAAGCCATTGCTAAAGACTATTTTTTCCCTAATCTAGAAACTAGGGCATCCAAGTTTCGATACTTCTCTCCATAGATTGGACTTGAAAAGAGAATTGTGGAACTCGCCCTAGAAGGGCACACTTACCTATGGAAGGAAATTTCAATTTTGTGAAAATTAAGTTTTGACTTTTGACCTAATTTCTACCAAAACCAGAGAATTAGGGCTTTCCAGTTTTGAACTCTTCTAACCAAAGATTGAGTTAGATCTCGACACTTTGGAGCTCACCCTAGGAGAGTGCATCTATTTGTGTGCCAGCTTTACGAAACTTCAATTTTAACATAGCTCTTGCTAGGGTTTCTGAATCAGATTTCAATGTTTATCTAGATGGTGACCAGTCACAGAATAGAAGATCTTCAAAAAGAATATTCTTTTGTTTCAGCGCTCACAGGCACTATTAGGAATAATAGTAACACTTGGTTGGTAGACAATGGTGCCTCTAGGCACATGATAGTTTATAAAGATACTCTTCCATACTTGACAAAAAGGAACTCATCTCTACAAGTAGAACTTGGAGACAATTCCAAGTATGCAGTTAAAGGAATTGAATCAACCTCACTACAACTATAATATGGAGATTCGTTACATATGAAAGATGTCTTGCTTGTATCTAAATTGTAGAAGAATCTCTGCTCCATATCATCCTTGGAGGATAAAGGGTTCAAAGTTGATTTTGTAGATGGCAAAGTGCTTGTATGCCCTAAGGGCTCAAGCAAAGACTCTACAAAAGAGATTGGTGTTCGAGAGGGAGGCCTATACAAACTATCAGGACAACCAGCTCAGGCTCTAGTACATGACTACATCAGTGTATGTGAGCTACGGCATCGAAGATTTGATCATCTACATTACAAAACTTTGCCAACATTATGAAAGGTTGTTAAAAGTATTTCAGAGTTCCAGACAGATCCTGATGGGGTTTGCAAAGGTTGTACACTTGGCAAGAATGGCAAGGGAGCTTTTCCAAACAGTGACACTAGATCCAAAAAGACATCGTATCTAGTAGATTTTGATGTATGTGGACCAATGAGTGTTCCATCCTTGGGTGGCTTTCTATATTACGTAACATTCATTGATGACTTCTCTCGAAAGACATGGATCTACTTCATGAAGACCAAAGATGGAGTTTTCAACAAGTTCCAAGAATTTAAGGCTCAAACAGAAAATTTAACGAGGAAGAAGTTCAAGATTTTGATATCAGATAATGGAGGAGGGTATTCATCCAATGACTTTAAAGATTTCTCCAAGGAAGCAAGGATCCAAAGGGAGTTCACAATTCCCTACAATCCCCAACAAAATTGTGTTGCAGAAAGAAAGAACAGGTCCATTGTAGAAGCTATGAAGGAAATGATTCACAATCAAAATATACCTATGTTCTTATGGGTCGAGGCAACCAGCATAACAGTATATGTTCAGAATATGAGTCCTCATTGGATATTGGGGGACAAGACTCCTGAAGAGGCATTCACAGGAGTGAATCCAGAAGTCGGCAATTTGAGGATCTTTGGTTTCCCTGTATACATCCATGTACCGAAGGAGAAAAGGAAAAAACTAGAACCTTCTGGAAAGAAGGATACCTTTGTGGGATACAGTGACACCTCAAAGACCTACAAAATATACGTCTCAAGTCAACATCATATGGAGGTTAGTCGAGATGTTACCTTTGATGAGGAGGTAGCCTTCAGGAGGTCCAAAGATTCTCACATGGAGATTGATGGTGAGAAGCAAGAGACACCAAGAGATGGAAAAACAAATCCCTCCATTCCAGTTGATCATTCCTCATACTACTAGGAGGAGTCTATAGAACCAACAAAACCAATGGAACCACCTAAAGATATTGCAGTGACCAAAAAAAGGCCAGCATGGTTTCGTGACACACTGCAGGATGCAAAAAGGCATGCAAGTCCTAGTGGCTCCTTTAGAGAAAGGAAAAGGCCTCGAATATTCTAGAATTACATGCCATTGATGAGCAACATCATTGATTCCGAGCCTTCCTATTATCAGGAAGCAGATGTCTACTCAACACAAGGTTGAGTCTACCCAGGGCAGATCTGGGTTTATATCATGGTCCCAAACCAGATATCTACCATTCAACAGAATGGTCACTCAACACTGGGTTGAGTCTTCACCGTGGTCCCGGACCAGGTGGTCCCATTCTCCAAAGAGAAGGGCTCTCGATGCTGCTTAGAAAATCAACACAGATGCCATACAAATGAGTAGCATCTTGCAGACATTCTGCATAGGACTCTATAGTGATGAAGAATGATACATTCACTCACAAAAGTAGCGAGTTTGGCTAGTGGTGAATGGCCCAAGTGTAGTCTTAACAGACTCAAGATGCAAATTGTGAAAATTCTCACCAAGTGCAATACTTGGCATGATGCAAAACGTCTCCCTCCCTGAGAGGGAGCGTTGATGTTTCTCCAAGTGTAGCATTGGGCAGACATCCACTCATGGATAGCCATGCAAATTTGGCCAGTGAGGCCATGCAAATTTGGCTAGTAATGAATGATACATTCACATTCTAGAGGTGAATGGCTCGAGCAAGGGTGAAAGTTTTTGAGAATCCCAACCCCGCTTTCAAGCTTGATAGCTTCTCTGCATAATTTAATGCCCAAACCCTTGTATGCACAATTTTTCAGCAAAAATTGACTAAACTGAAACAAATGGAATTCTTTTTCGAAATTTAACAATTCATAAATTTTCTTTTTCAGTTAAAAATTTCAAACTCAGAAATTTAAAACAGCCAAACACACATGAAAATAACACTGATAATTTTGACCAGTGGTCCAGGATTAAACCCCTAAGGGAAAACCTGTTTCTGAGAGAGATTTATTATTTCTAGTAAAATACAGAAATTCAAACAACAATACTTATAAAATTTTCTTCTCAAAATCTGAACCTTCATTGTTGTTCTCCACCTTGAAATTCGTGCCAAACTTCAGCCTCGAAATTCATGCTAGAATTCTGCCTGTACAGACAAAATTAATTATGCACCTTGCCTCGAAAAACGTGTTCATCTGAAACTATTGTACGATGCCTCAAAAACTATGCTCGTCTATACTGTTGTACGGATTCTAGAATTATGTGTCGTACCTCAATTTTTGTGTCGTTCGTACTTTGTATAAATTCTCGAAATCTGTGCAATGACTTTGTTGTACGGAAAACTTTCGGTTTTTGTATTGTTGTACGGAAAATGTCTCCTCAAAATTTGTGCCCAAAATCCTCCCCGATTTATGTGCCCAAATTCTTTCTCTCTCCTGTTGGTTATGAATCTCTCCAAAACCCTCTCTGCTCTTCTTCTTCTTCTTATCTTCAAATCTCCTCTTTCAAAAGTGAATAATGAGATGAGTTTTCCTTGCCCTAGTCCCTTTTTGTTCATGGCAACTTCCTCTTCAATCTAATGGTCAAGATTAGATTAGATGAAGCACTCTCATTAAATGCTCAATTAAATAATTAATAAACGACATTTAGTGCACCTCATGTCATTTAATAAAGTATGAGCACCCCCTTTTAATTAATCACTCACTTTAAATATGAACTTAGGATAACCATGACATTTACTTTTTAATGAAGTCGCTTTAAAAATATAAAGTACATCCACTTCATTAATTACAATTGACTAGGGGTCGCCATTTAAAGTGTCCTTGTTCACCCCAAGGCAATGCTAGGTGGACAAACACTTCCTAGTTAACTTTTCAACAAAGGGTAGTGCTTCTCCCAGTAATATGGTGTGGAGATGGACCCCAAGGATGCTCTCACATTGCCTACTCCCATAACAGAGTGATCTATTCTATATTAGAGTGTTTGACTTGTCTATTTTATAAGGGTCTTTCATCCCTTTGTGAAATCTACAAGTCTAGCCTAATGTTGAATTTGACATGAGCACTAAGAAGTGACCGAGAGTCCTTAGTGTAAGTCAAATCAACATTAGGGCTCTATGCGGTGAATAGACGTGCAAGTGACGGAGAAGTATAACATCATCACAATGGACATCATTTCCTAAGAAGATGAAAGAATTCAATAATAAAGTAGTCAACTCAAAATACAACATTGTGGACAAATAGCAAGTCAACCCTGGCAAAAAGAGAAGTCAACCCCACTAGTGGAAAATCAAGTGAATTAAAGAATATAAATAAAGTGTTCTGGCTGCTCATTTGAACACACACACAACACATTTTCTCTCTGTGGTGCGGAAGTCTGGTAGGGCAAAGTGAAAGGTGAAGAAGAGGCATCTTGAAGACCTCTTATATTTCTCCCATATCTCTCTTGGGTTCATTATCTCTCTCTCTCTCTCCAACAATGTGATTCGGTAACAAGTGATGTTTGTCTTCTGTGGAAAAACAAGTAATGTTTGTCAAACCCTTGTGAACTAGGGTTCTTCTATTGTTGTTGTTGTACTCTATTATGGAAATATTCTTCTTAACAAAGGTTGTTGGGTTTTCTTGCTATTGGGTTTCCTAGGGCAAAATCTTTGTGTCGCTTGTGCATGGTTATCTTTTAGTGATCTTTGTTTCTTTTGCAAGTAAAATGTTGATTATGCAATAAGAATGTGGGATGAAATAAATGTTTGAAGAATCATTGTGATAATAATTGTCATGGATTTGAAAATTGGATTAAAATTAAACATTGGTGTATGGATAGCCAGCTCGAATAAAACTGAAAGTGGGTTACCCTACTCGAATAATGCTAACTCACATACACTTGAGAAGAGAATTATGGATACCCAACTCAAATAATAATGAGAATGGTGTATGGATACCCAACTTGAATACAACTGAGACGGGCTTATGGATACCCAACTCAAATATAGCTAACTCAAAAAACAATTGAGTTTGTATTAATTCCCATCTTGAATACAACTGAGAGAGCTCGAATACTAAGAGTTTGTTTATGGATACCCAACCCTAATACCACTTACAACGGGTTTATGGATATATAGCTCAAATATAGCTCACTCAAATATAACTAAGTGGATGTACAAATACCCAATTCAAATACTAAAAGTGGGTTAAGTGAATACCTAGCCAATACAGGTTAGTAATGGCAAGATACAGGTTGGTTAGTCTTAGCCAAAAGACAGAGATGAATGGGTGTATGGATACCCAACCCAAAATAGGGTCAATCCTATGCTAAGTC